>JAAGEH010000307.1:69996161-70006161 GCA_011751065.1 Lasiurus cinereus
CCTGATTGGCTCCCACACTCTGATGAGGGGCAGGGCCAGCTGGCCAACCCCCCATTGCCCTTTCCCCAGACCACTAGCGCTTGATTGGCTCCCATCACCCCAGTTGGGGATGGGGCTGGCTGGCCCACCGCTTTCAACCTGTCCCTATAGCCAGCCCAACCCCTCATTACCCCCTACCACTCCCAATGACCCACAGCCCTTCCCCAGCCATCTCTGCCCCTGATCAGGCCCCTCTACACACCAATCAGGGATGGGACTAGCCAGCCAATCTCCCATGGCTCCTACCCCAGCCCCATTTGGGACAGGGCTGGCCAGACCCCACCTGTGCATGAATTTGTGCACTATACCCCTAGTTCTTGGATCAAAAGACTACTAGAGTTATTAGGAAAATGCTGGAGAGGCATATTCCTGGCTTGATGAGGGTGGGGTGTTTTGAAGACACATTCTTACTACCTGGTGGCCTCATTATATTTTCAACAACTGGCTAATGTGAATGGACTGGTGCTAACTGAACTTCAGGATTGAAGAGAAGAAATGAGTGAGCCTAGGGAGTGGTCTCTTCTGAATGAGCAAGCACATTTCCAACACAATTGGCTGCCTAATTGCTTGTTGCAAACTCGGTTGATGTATTTGGATGTGTAAGTTTCCTCTAAAAGCCTTGGTTGATAATGCTTTTGTTCTCCATTTCTTACAACTGAACTAACAGAGGGAAGAAACTGATATAGAAATGATTTTCAATGTGGTTTGGTTTGCTTTTTAACTTTCAAAACATTTTTCAATTAAGCTGGCCTACTGATGCATGGTTTATTATACCTCCTGACACCACATAAAATAGATAGCAAAGAGAAAAAGAGACAGTAGATAATAAAAGTTGTTTTAGCAATAAAACAACTTGTGATGGAAAAAGTCTACTTATTTGCATTAAGCCACATCATTTAAATAGGATTAATTATATTGAGTACTTCTCTGTTCTAGCCACCAAGTTAGTTCTCAGTATTGTGAATGAGGAAACCATGAGGTTCTTGACTTCAGGAAACATCTCTTCAAATAGGCCTTTGACAGATGTTGGCTTGATATATGATTCTGAAGTTTCATGAGTTAAGACACTTATTTTTCAAAAGGACAATAACTATAGACCAATGTCTTTGAATACTTTGCTTTCACATAACCAGTCCTATCAAACCTCCAATAAGATTTCCATAGAGCAGCTAACACATTATGTTGCTAGTTAATTTCAAAAATAGTATGCATTGGGGGCCCTAAAAACAGCAGGCATACTGTTGCCTCAACCCATTTAGGAAATTAAACAGACCACAAAGAAATAAATTTAAGAACTACTACCATGTCTGTCATGGGAATATGAAAATTGAGTTGTAGAGCCACTTGTTCCTGGAACCACTTTCTACAGTCATTGCACACAAAGGTTCTGTAATTCAGGTATATTTAGGGCTTCAGAATTTCACCTTCAATGAGAATTTACTTAACCTTCCATCCTTAAGATGTATCCATGTGCAAAATCAGACTCACACTTCACATGTAAGCAGCTGTGGGAAAATAGGCGCCCTATATTGAAACCCCAGTTCTTTGCTAACTCTGTGACATTAGTAATGTCACCATAACTATTTCCAACTCTCAGTTTTCCCATCTGATACATGGGTAAATTTCTCATATTGCAGAATGGTTATTAGCCTCACATAAGATGACATGCGTGAATTTTCACAGGGCAATACCTGGGCATAGAGAGAATCTTTTAAGGCCTGTGCCTGAAAGATAATCACTCAAAACATCTAGCTTTGAAAAACAAAAGCTACTGGAGTCCTACAGGCTATGGCAAAATGTGATGGCCCTTGCAGGGCTGTGGTGCCCTGCTTGTAGTCTTATCTGGCCCAGGGCCCCACATAGAAGCACCTGCACCTGGAGGCCTGCTGAGTGTTCTCTGGGAAGAAGGCCAGTGGGCACCATCTTCCTACTATCACTTTGTCTGGCTTCTGCCAGCAGGTGTCACCAGTTTGTGAGTTTTGTTTTAACTGTTGGCTTTATTGAAAGAGTTGAAATCAGTTCTGATAGTGAGAGTTTAAAGATATATTTGTAAACACTGTCAAGAAGATTTTGTGTCTCTTCATAACTGTGGAAGTTTAGTACTAAAGATAATGGAATTCTTTTTTTTTCCCTATATATATATATTTATTGATTTCAGAGAGGAAGGGAGAGGGAGAGAGAGATAGAAAAACAATGATGAGAGAGAATCAGTATAGCTTCCTCCTATATGTACCCTACTGGGGATCAAGCCCACAATGTGAGCATGTGCCCTGGCCAAGAATCAAACCATGATCTTCTGGTTTATGAGTCAATCCTTAACCACTGAGCAACACCAGTTGGGCAATATGATTGTATTTTTAATTCCTCTGGTGTCAGCTTTGTAAAGTATAGTTTGAGAACTACCTTATTGAGAACTGATGATATCCCCTTACTTGACTTTATATGACCATCCTGATACTTTTTATATATGCATAATGTTGAAGTTTAAATTAATCAAGAAAAGAATACTATAACAGTTAACATTCACTGTCACAATTTTCAAATGAACTCATCCAATGAGCTTAGATATTTTACTTTTTCTGAAATTCTCCTCAGTATAGTCAATTATTGGTCATAAAAATAAACACCAAATTCTTAACCATTACAGAGTTCTTAGTCTACTGGGAATCACCTATAAATTTTTCCACGTATAATCAACAGAGTAAGTGCTCATGTAGATTTATTTATTACTTCCAAACTGCAGGTAATTTTCTTGGATGGCCTTCTCATATTATGCTCTTTCCTTTTGAGTCAGCATGAGAGGTATCATCAGAGCTTGGGCAGAGGCATTTGGGTTTTTATGGGGAATATCCAGGAGTAAAGGCCCAGTATACACCAGGGACTGACAGATGACCTCTCCAGTGGCTGGGGATCCAGTTATGTACAACTACTATGAGCCTAGAAGGTAATCTAGAACCCAGAAGTCATTTTTAGGGACAGCAGAGGCAAGACCTCCTCCCACAACCACAGGCATGATGGGAAAACCACAGGCAAGGATGAAAACTACCAATAAGGGTTACTGAAGATGTAAGGGCAGCCACAATGTGGGACAAATGCAGGGAACTTCAGAAATAAAGGCAAACTCAACTACTGATGGGGCAATTGCCAGAGTGAGATTCAGGCCCTCTGGGGAATTGACTTAATGCAATATCTAGGGCCTCAGGACCCAGAATTGCAAAGATTGGAATAGCAGGGATTGTATCCAGAGGCTACTATTCAGACATGGACTCATGTCAAACTGCATTCCATCCAGATGGAGTCTGAGAAACATGGTCACATCGCAACTGAGACCTTTCATTAAAGTAGGTCTTCAGGGGTCTCCATGCCTGTATTTTTTCTGTTGTTTGAGCTAGAACTATTTACATTATAGATTTTGAGAATGATTACAGATTCATACAAAAAATCACTTCTATATGGCAAACATAGATTTCAGAGCTTGGTTAAAAATGAGAGAATAAGGAAATTGTCTTGCAGTCCCAAAAGGTCAAATTTCAGCCTTCTTTGGAAGCATCTCTCATGTGAAACTGAGCATGGATCTCAATTCCCAAGGAATAGGAATCATTCTGGATAGTCTTTTAGTGCCTACTAAGTATGGCTATCAATGTTTAGGGTTTTATGTCTAACAGGAATTTATCAAATTTAATAGTCTCACCAGTTATACTTTCCACTTATCCTGATTTAAAATCAAACACTCCAACTTGAAATTATTCTCAACTCATAGATCCCATCCACTGATAACCCTCCCAGTTTGGGACCACAGTATGAATACTTCTCAGATCTCATTGCCATTGAGGGACCAAACACAGATTGCAAAGCAGAGAACCTCATGTCCTACTCCCCTTCCTGTTCTCATGGCAGAAGTCACTAGTAGATGATGGTACATTTTGTTATAAAGTGAAGAAATGGCCTTATTCATTTCAGGTATGTATTAAACCTATACATTGTGCCAGCCGCTCCAGTAGCCACTACAAATCAATCAGAATTGTCAAATTACATACAGCTATTTTCAAGGCCAGAAACTATATTCAGTTCCAACCCCTTCGACAGGGTAAGGGGCAATACCTGCCAGCTGGTTGGCTCCAATCAATGCCTTATCTTCCTAATGAATTGGACCTGGAAGCCCCTGGCCTTAATAAGGGCTCTATGATAGCTCACTCAGGAAAATTTTGGATCATTATATGTGCTCCTCAAGTAACCCAATAATTTTTCTAAATTATAGAAATAACAAGTAATGCCAGAATGCCCCCCTTGGAAAATTAGGATAGTGTTGGTATCTGCTTAAGACTGCTCCTTTAGCAAAGTGACAACTACTAATGCACACATTATTCAATAACACCTTTAAATTTATGCAGAGAAGAGAATTAATGACATTTATCCATTTTGTGATGGAGGCTACTCTAAAATTATTTCTAAGATGATGAGAAAATTGAATGTGGAATAAATACCATTTAATAATAGGCATAATTGATTATGCATCATAATGAGTGTTAAATCAACATTTCAATGTGCCATACAAAGAGATTGTATATGAGAATCAGGAGTCAGAGATTGGAGACAACCAAAATGTTGGATTATTTTGTAAATCTCACACAGTTTATCATGGCTAATGGGAAACTAATTTGATGCATTTGTTTAATTTTTTGAAATCTTATTCTTTTTTATTAACTTTGGCCTGATCTCTATAACCAAAGAGGCCAAAACTGTAAATAAATGTGTGGCATTGGTTGCAAGCTTTTGATGTTATGATAAGACTTTTAATATCTAAGTCTATTATCTCCAGATGAAACATTTCTATTGAGGTTCTGTTGGTTTGGTTTCTTGTAGATTAGCTGTCTAAAGCTCTCTCCTCTAAGAAAGCCACTAAATAATATACGTAAATGTTAGTGTAGAGTTTAATTACAAGGACTCACAGCTTGGTGCTCACTCAAATTTTTCTTAGTTTTTATGCTAAAATGCTTAATTGTTTGGCTAATGGAAAATAGGTGAATGAACACATGATCATAATATATCTATACTAGGAGAAATGTCATTTTAAAATTTTGTAAGTTTCCCTTGAGACTTGTAATTTTTTTTGGTCAAAGAGGATTGATAAATTTTAAATGTTGCATTTAAAACACACATATATTGGCTGAAGTAATACATTAGAACCAATGTGTTACCCAAATGGCGAGGTGGAGTTCTTATTCCGGGTTCTCTTGTTCTACGAAGTCTGAAGAATAAAAATTCAGGACTAGAAGATTTTAAGCAAAAGCGTGGAAATTTATTGCAAGCCCATACAAACTCCCGCTTGGGGAAGGGTCTCAAAATAGGTAACCAGTGAAGTCTCTTTGTCTAAGGGTTTATAAATGCTGGCAGCTTCTTTGTCTGTACCTGCTACTTTCTTTTTTAAAAAAATTAAATCTTTATTATTCAGATTATTACATTTGTTTCTCTTTTTTCCCCTCCATAGCTCCCCTCCACCGGGCTTCCAACCCTCCCTCTACCCTTACCTGTACCTGCTACTTTCTAATTGGATCCTTCCTCATTTTATGTCCCCTCATGTGTTTTCTTTTTCCTAACTGGCCCATTTCCCCCTTCCCTTCCTGGTATCAGTTTCGAAGTTTGAAAGCTTACCTGTCGCTGCTGTCCCCCTTCTCCCCGCCCTCCCAACCCTGCCACACACACACACACACACACACACACACACACACCTCTTGTAACATTCTGCTGTTCTCTGTTTGTGAAAGAAACATTCTGTTGCTTTGGAACTGGCTCTGCCCCTTTAGGTACGCATTTCTTTCTCATGGACCCTACCTTAACTACCTTTCTCATCTCTAAATCTTCTCACATGTAAGATTCAAATTCCCCAGGAAACTAAACTTTTTACTTATAACTACTCATTTTTCCAGTTATTTGGGTATGACATAGTTCCTTTTAGTCTGTGTGATGGTGACTGAACACAGAGGAAGAGCTAGTAGAGGAAATGATGTGTCAAATGATGGGTGAAGCCACACTATTTTCTCAAGTTACACATTCTCATGCAGTAATCTTATATTTTGCTGTTTAAAAGTTTTGTATGCAATTCAAAAACTGATTAATAGTGAAAAGATATAGTTTATGTTCTTTTCCTTCATTAGCATTTAAATGATAGAAGTTGTCTGAATCTTTTTGAGAAATATTTGCAACAGTAGAGTTCTATACTTAGCTTTCATTACTCCTGCTTAAAGAAATGGTTATAATGTGATTTTTCCATCTGTATTTTTATTCTAGCTAATTAAATTTTAAGGTGCCATCTTGGTTTCATTTTTTTAAAATTTAAAATAATTTAGTAATCAGCTTTTTACAAAGTAGTTGAAACCTTCATTGACCCAACACAATATATATGAGCAACACAGTACTTTAAACTACAGAGTGACATAAGTTTGACTGCAGGTGTAAGTACAAAACATTTGCCAAATTTCTTACATTGTTAGTTTTAATTTTTAAATCTTTCTTCTTATATTAGAGCATAGAGTATGAGAGGATTGGATTAACATCTTGTTATACAGCCTTTGATAAGTTAACAAAATAAATACACTGGGTGGAGATCAGTTGACATTCCTTTACTTTCAAATAATTAATGGTGAAAAATGAATTCTGAGGTCTAAGAAAATTGATTTAATGTTCATGTTTTTTTTAATAATTTATTGTTCTGTGGAAACCTTTTTAATCAAGGTAGTTTTTCACTTGCATGACATAAAACTTTAAACTATGCATAGAATAAAAATCTACTCAACATATTCATTTTCCTTCTATTTCTAATCAAGACAAATTTTGGAATGTATATTGAAGTTAAAAAGGCAAAATTTCCTTCTGCAGAGGCCTCATCTGGCTGTTTGGGATACTAGTAATAGTCTAGGATTGGTTGGTATAGACAAAGAAGCATTAACTTAGCTATTTACCTATCTCTGTTCCATATCCCATCCTCCTAAACCATAGCAGTGCCATGGATGTAACTGATATTTGGAGGAAAAATAAAAGATAAAGAAAAGTCATGAAATTAGGGTAATCATGTTTTCCCTTGTGTGGTTTTTTTTATTATTATTATCAGCTTTATGATGTCAATTTCTATTAGGAAATAATATTTATTTATATTTTATAATAATAATATTTTATAATAATAATATCTATTAGGATAAAAGCATGAAAACATGAGATGATTATATGAGCTTGCCGATTTTGAGCCTGAAAATAGTTTCTAATGCAGGAGTAGGGAACGTCCAGCCTATGGGCCCATATAAAGCAAGCAAAATCATTTGGTCTGGCCAAGGCATTAAGGGGTGAGTTAATTAAATATTTGACCAAATATAGCATGCTAATTTTTTTTAAGTTGATAATGTTGGATGTCCCATGAATGATGTTATAAATAACCAAGTGGCCCTTAGCAGAAAAAAAGGTTCCCCACCCCTGTTTTAATGGAAATTATTTGACAAGCAATCTTTACTTTTATTGACTTAATGGGAATATTGGTTTATGAACCCACGATTCCTAAGAAAATGATTTAAACAAATGTGGGACATGTGTACACAAATATATGAGTTGGCTCTGGTAGTAAAGAATGGTGTCTTTGAAAAAATAAAATCCTATGGGTTATAGATAGGTCAAAACGAATTAGATTTTTATTTATACTTCAGAAATGTAATCAAGTGAATGAAATGATTTCATATACATTTTTACATCCAAGAGCAGTGACACACTGTTCATACATTAATTCTATAGGAAAATGTACATCCTTCTTTTTTGTTGTTGTTAGGTTAAACCTGCCAAGTGTTCATGGACAAAAAAACAAATACCCCAAAAAAACAACCTTTTATTTCAACCTGAACTAGTGAAATTACAAAGGGTCAGCCATGTTCCTTTCGATAGCTTTATGGCATTAATAAAGCCTTTGTCCAAATGCCTGCTAATATTGGCATGTGTCGTATAAAGTCCCACAAATTCTCTAAAATGTGAATGTCCAATTTGAAAACTATGCAAGAACCTAATGGATTTTGTGACTGAATCTACCCAGGGACATGAAAGTCCAGGATGGTTTATTTTAAGTGTACTTCTGTAGCTCTATTTCTAACTGACTATTCTTCCATTGCCTAATCAGAAAGAAATGTATTCTTATGAAGTTAAGCAGCTGTAGGCACAGAATGCTGATGACATTCTCTCCATATCTCAGTTGCCTAAAGAAAACCTAGTTAGCAGTATTCTACCAAATACTTGTAACATTCACATACATTTTTAATTGATTTTCAAACAGCATTACTGCGGCCATGTATTTGACTACATAGAATATAAGCCTTAAGCCCCCTAGGTTTAAGCAATTGTGTCTTTGTAGACTAAGACTATGGAAAATAAAATCTGATAACTCCCTGGTGTTAGAGGTAGACAGCTTTCTTTCAAATCCTAGGTTTGGTCTTTTATTTTATTCAGCAGTGAAAGCCATGA
The DNA here is from genome assembly GCA_011751065.1 of Lasiurus cinereus. Classification (NCBI taxonomy): domain Eukaryota; kingdom Metazoa; phylum Chordata; class Mammalia; order Chiroptera; family Vespertilionidae; genus Lasiurus; species Lasiurus cinereus. The sequence goes on from JAAGEH010000307.1 coordinate 70,004,694, forward strand.
ATACAGAACAAATAACACCTCTTACAATTATCAACCATGACTTCTAACATCAGAGAATTCAAAGTATGAACATAGTACACAGTAATGAAAAGTATCAAAATTAGTTTACCTCAAAAAAGATAAATAAAACAGGTATATTCCACCAATACATAAACAGATGTTTATGCTACAGTTAAAATTTGCTGTATACAAAAGATCATAGTCCCCGTAATCAGTTTGACAGAAGCAAGAATACATGAGCCATTTAAATTGTCAGACATTATGCTTTATAAGGTATGCACAGAAGTTCAAGCAATAAATACATACATTAGTTCAAAGCCTTACAATAGCTACGCAAAGCAGATGCAGAAAAGCAGATTTGCTATTACTAACAAGCAATGATATAAGTAAAAAATCATGAAATGCATTAAAGCAACATTTTTCTTAGAAAAGTCTGGTCATTTATGGGTCCACCAACATTTTTTACATAATATGCACAATTATCAAAATACAGACCAAGCATTTCAGAAAACTCCAAAAAACCTAAAATCTATTTTCAAAGCAATTGCAGTTTTGGAGGTTTTTCTGGTATAATGTGCAAGCAGCTATATTTTTTATTGTATTCATATAAAACCCATGCAAAACTCTACAGGTATATGCATTCTGTGGCTGAGACTTCCTTTCAAAAGTTTTGTAACTGAGGTATGCATACTTTAGCATTGTAATCTTAGGCCACCCTTCTGATGGTAGAGCTCTCACAGTTACTTTCAGTCCATCAAAACCTTTGAACATGCACATGAAAGACCCATTTCCCTTCAGATAATTCTGACACAATCCTAGATGACTGAAACGCATCTTTCACAATACCCATCCTTCTCTGAATACCACATGGTAAACTTCTCGTTCGTTCATCATGACCCAAAGACAACATAATGAAAAGTAGCAGTTACTGCGACGTTCTCACATTTCATGCAATCTGCCATAATTGTTCTAATTTTTTTCTTTTTTTTCTTTTTTGTCTTTTTCTTTTTTTTTCTTTTTGCAGAGGTAGAAGCTTTCAGAAAGCCATTTGGGTAAGTGGGAAAACCCTTTTGAAAGCCGTTATGTTCTTTTATTTGGTGTGATAGATGACTGGGTGTCTTTCTAACTCTATTTGCTGACTTCAGCAAAGAATACATGATGAGCTTAGTTTGCAAGAACCAGCTCCATAATATGGAACTGGCACATATGTTAAGCTCTAGCAGCCACCTTCTGTCAAAACTGTTTGTAAAGCAATAACCATAATCAGGTTATGAGGTCCCTTGGTTGGGGGAAAAAGTATTATCAAGACTTGGCACAGCACATGAAAAGCAACATGTAAAGTTTCTAGGTTTTAAGCAAATATCTGACTATGTTATTTCCAATACACCATAATGCATCATCATAGTTTTGGGGTCTGGAGATGTCAAGAAAACCAGCATTCCGACAATTTGGCCTGTGCAAGTCTTTG
>JAAGEH010000307.1:70013661-70017667 GCA_011751065.1 Lasiurus cinereus
TATAGATTACTGCATTCAGTGGGGTCAATCATGAAATTCTATTGTAGCCAATACAAATAGAAACTCAAGAAGAGGGTGTGTCATTGATATTTAATAAAACATAATTTACTGTGCTTAAATTTTACATGTATAAAAAGTTGCATTAAATCCACAGCACTGTACTATTATTGTAAGTAAAACCACTGTTGTTTTAAATTTCCAAGAGAAATTGTCCTGCAAGAGAAATCCCAAATAATAAAAGGCTAATATGCTCGTACCCTTGACCTGGAATTTGACTGGGAGTTCAACTGGGAGTTTGACTACGGGGTGGGGCCAGCTGGCCAAATACCTGTGGTCCCTCCCCCTGGCCAGCCCCACCCTGATATCCACCCCCGCTTCCAAATCGGGATGGGCCAGATGGACTCCACCTGTGTACAAATTCATGCACCAGGCCTCTAGTTACTAAATAAAATTGTAGTCGCCTCAAAAAACTGTTACTGATTAAATAATAGTTTATAAATTTAAAAAGTAAAACATCTAATATATACACATGACTAATTTGTAGATACTATTTTACATGATGAATAAACTAATTAAAGATTACACAGTGAATTAGAAAACTCAAAAGGTGCAATTAGGAAAATACACACTACAGAGGTAGGCAGGGGGATCAGGTGGTGCCTATGTATATGTGTGCATGTGTGTATATATACAGGTGATTTCAGAATAGTAAAAGCTTGAAATCATAAAAACTGTTTTTGAGGATTGTTTTAAAGACAAAATAAACTATTTTGACTAAAATGTCTACCAATTAAATTCAACTACTTTGACTATATGCTTCAATGAAGTAGCCAATAGTTTCAGTAAAATGACTGATGAACCAACTGGTTATTATGGTATTATGTAGACATGTCCAGAATTTTAAACATTTATTAAATGTTTAATGTTAATATTCCAAAGTACTCTCTAATATATAGAAAATCAAATCTTCTAATAAGATTACTTATGAAAGTTTATATTCACTTAATGAGTCTTATTTTTAAAAATGACATTTTGATTTAATAATCATTGTGAGTTGAATTTTGTAATTTTAGGTTTTCCAGATTCAATATGAGATTCAGAACATTTGAGTGAATGGAAAACTCAAAGTTATGAAAATAATTAGAATAAACTCTTAAGGTTAATATAACAGCACCTTTTCCCTAATTAGTTCTCATACATGACCTGTGAATAATCAAAACTTTCAAGGTTAAATGGCTGAATATTTTAAAACAGATATTAAAAAGCTGCACGATATACATAGATATTTGACACTGTTTTATGGGATTGCACTCCAACCAATTATTATTAATTTGGGCATCTTATAATTTAGATTTTACCTTTTATGTAGTTGATGTATCTTAATATTCTCAGGGCACTGAGAAAACCTAGGAGTTTTCTCTACTCTGACTCAGTTTCTAATCTCCTGTTCCATTTCCATTGTCCCCTCAATTGGAACACTGCCATATTATGAGTATTTGATTCATTTGTGTTTACCTTTCTTGTCTGTATTATATTTGCATAAATATCCTGTGGGAAAGTCTCAAGTTGGATAAAGAGGAAAAACAAACAATTTATTTTTAAAACACCCAGCGATAATTTTTTAAAAGGATATCTATAAAGGTATGTTCAGGTGCATTCTCAGAGAATTTCAATATGCACAAAATTTATTTCATTACTTCACTGACTTGCAAAAAAAATCTGTCTGAAGTGAGACATTATTAATAGGTAGGACTCAAACTACCCATGTATAAGAGTACTTCTGAGTAACTTAAATTCCAGACTCAAAAATATCATCCTTAAAACATCTTGTTCAGCTCTACTCCAAGATATTTCATGCTGACTTAGTTTGTGCTTCCCTTTTCAACCCTCTGTGTGTTCACAGAACCTGAAATTCCCTTCTGGTCTTTTTACCATTGATGTATACCCTGTCTGCCATTTAAGAGCCAGATCAACTTATATCTTATCTACTTCTAAAGACATGGTTTGACCAATCCAGCTTGGGCTGATCTGCTATTTTGACACACCAAAAGCATTTTTTCTTGATCAATATTTTGAAATATTTGAATCTAACACTGTATCAAACATAATTTCATTCCATGTTCCTATTCTATAGATAAGAAAATGAGTGACTTTCCAAGGGGTATGATAAGTATACGGTTTCTTCGAACCTTGTTATTCTTGCCATCCTGTTCCCCTTATTCACAAGTACTGTTCTGAACTGTCTAGTGGTGGCTGGATTGGGTCTTGCCAACTAAACTATGAACATCACAGGTTAGAACAACTATGCACATAGCAAGCACCTAGTAAGTACATGTTGACTGAATAAATGATGTGCAATCAAGTCATAGTTTCATTTGCAATTATTCTAAAAAAATGATCTCTGGAATTAAGTATTCTTGGGATCCTTCCCATCAGATTAATTTGTGAACAAGGTATCAGACCCAGGACAGATGTAAATAAAATTTCTTTACTAAAATAAGCTAAAACCAAAGCCAATAATTATTAATACTCAGGTTTCAACATTTGATTGCCATCAAAATACTGTTTAAGAAAGAAAAAAAAGTAGAAAGAGAAGTTTAAGCATCCCAACTACCCAGGCCTTTAAATAAGTGAAAGTCTTTTCAATAAAAATAAAATTCTACCATTATTATCTCTATGTACATTAGGTTTCTCCTTTTGGAATCTAAAAGACTCCATGCTTTCCCTTGTCCTGTTGTACAAACTCAAAAGAAATGGAACACAAAGAAAACATGCCTTTGGTGGGCTGCAGGATGAATGAGAAATTAGTCTCTTCTGTTGTCATTAGCAGTGTCTTTCCCTCCTTGGCCCCATTACAGAATATGAAGGTCATCTAATTTATTTCCAGGAAAAAATGTGGCTATCTCTAACAGTATTCATTTTCCCAAATTCTTCAAGGTACCATATGTTACAGGGATAATTAGATTTACTTCTAGGAAAAATGCTCCCCTTCACCAAAGAAAACTCTCTGACAATTCAAATACAAGAAAGAAATCCCTTTAAAGAAACTCCCTCTCTACTGAGTGCTCACCAGCTCTTCCTATGTATCTCCTTTTCTAGTAGAATAATAGAAATATTTTAATTATAGGGGTGTTATTTAATACAATAAAGTTTAGGTATTCAATATTTTTATTAACTTGTAAGTGTAGTGTAAATAATACTAAAGAGTTTAGGCTTCTTATTCATACACTTAAGTCACACAGTTAAGTGCTAATACATGGTTTAAGAATATAGCAGCTTTGAGTAAAAATGGTTGGGTTTTAATCCTGGCTCCTTTACTCTTAGCTATGTGGCCTGGGGAAAGTTACTTGCAGTCTCTCTCACTCTGTTTCTTTACTCTTAAAGCAGGAATAATGAAGTGCCTTCTTTAAACAGCTGTTATGAGGATTAAATGATTATTTACATATGAAAACTACTTGGAACAATACCTGGGTCATAAGTGATCAATAAATGGTAGAGTCAGTCATGATGTAATCAGAACCTTAAATCCTTTATGGAAGAAGGTATGGTATAAATACATGAATTAAGTTTTAAATATTACATGAGCTTAATTAGATCTAAAAATATTTTAGCCCTTCTCAAAAAAAAGATTTTTATTACTATAATATAAAAGTCATAAAACAAACATATATGTACTCCTCATAATACCATTATTATCCCAAAGAATGATTTATTGAAAACAAAAACACTAAGCCAAAAGCCCAGGTCATGTCTCAGATCACTTTTGAATCAACAGAGAAAAGTACATTTCAAAATAGAATGGCCATCATTGAAATGCTCTGTAAAGAGTCCCTACACTTATTTTCCTCACCATCAATCCCAGATCTTATCATTACCTTGTCATTAAAATTATTAACATACATGCACTGAATGGCCCAGGTCTATATCATATCTATTATGCACATTAAGCTTATGCAGTTAAGTCATATATTTTATGTTGGAGAAAACTCAAATAGATTAATTAAAA
>JAAGEH010000307.1:70017677-70035177 GCA_011751065.1 Lasiurus cinereus
AAGTCATATATTTTATGTTGGAGAAAACTCAAATAGATTAATTAAAAATAGTCTAAAAATGGAAATTTTAAAAGAAATAGAAATGCTGCATAATAAAAGGGTAATAAGCAAATTGACTGAATAGTGGAACAACTGGCAGCTATGATGGACACCGACCACTAGCGGGCAGATGCTGAATGCAGGAGTGGTCAGTGCGCTCCCACAGGAAGAGCACCGCTCAGCCATAAGCCAGGCTGACAGCTGGCAAACACAGCAGTCCACTTCTGTGACAGTGCTAAGGATGTCTGACTGGTGGCTACTAGTCAGACATCTCCTGAGGGCTACTGGACTATGAAAGGGCACAGGCCAGGCTGAGGGACTCTTCCCCCCCCCCCACGACCAGTGCATGAATGATGTGCACCAGCCTTCTAGTCCTATCTAATAAAGAGGTAATATGCAAATTGACTATCACTCCAACACACAAGATGGCCACCCCCATGTGGACACAAGATGGCCACCACAAGATGGCTGGCAGGAGAGGGCACTTGGGGGCGATCAGGCTAGCAGAGAAAGGCAGTTGGGGGGGACCAGGCCTGCAGGGAAGGACAGCTAGGGGCAACCAGGCCAGCAGGGGAGGGCAGTTACAGGTGACCAGACCAGCATGGGAGGGCAGTTAGGGGCAACTGGGCCAGCAGGGGAGCAGTTAGGCATTGATCAAACTGTCAGGGGAGTGGTTAGGGGGTGATCAGGCTGGCAGGCAGAAGTGGTTAGGGACAATTAGGCAAGCAGGCAGGTGGTTGGGAGCCAACAGTCCTGGATTGTGAGAGAGATATCTGACTGCCCATTTAGGCTCTATCCCAGTGGTATCAGGCATAAATGGGCAGTCAGACATCCCTTGAGGGGTCCCAGATTAAAGAGGTTGCAGGCTGGTCTGAGGGACACCCCTCACCCCCCAGTGCATGAATTTTGTGCACTGCGCCTCTAGTGGGTGTATGTGTGTGTGTGTGTGTGTGCGTATGTCTACTAGATAATACATATTTTCTGCCAAACATTCCTTTATAGTATGAATTGAATAAAGTCTCTTGTATCTGTAAATGGCATAAAGAACATCATTCTTACTTGAAAAGCCAGTAACATAATACCGTTATCTCCTATTGCCAATAATAAATTTATAATTTATTGTGTACCTTCTATATATAAGGCACTGTAGGAGGATTTAAACGTCTATCAAAGAACCTGCAGCATAGCATGGAGACAATATGTACTCGAATAACTACATGATGGCCAGCCAGAAGTGCATAAGAGAAATAGCAATTAAGTGACAACAGAAGAGTTAACAGCAGGCAGAGATTATTTATTATTTGCCTCTCAGAAGAATACCAATGGATAACATTAAAGACAGTAAAGTAAGAGCAAGTTTTGATGGACAAAAATGGAATTGTTGACTACGCAGATGATAATGCTCTTTCTGGGTTTGAAGATCTATGCTGGATGGTTTGAATATTTATCATGCCATTTTCCCCCCACTCATGTGAACAATTTAAGGCATTTTACAGATTAAACTGCAGTGCTTAGTAGAACCCCTAATAATAAGTAAAGTAGAAATTACTTTAAAATATAGAATTGATTGTCTATAGGAGCAAACGGATGATAACATTTGAAACATCAAGGACTTACTACGTTTGTTTGTTTTTAATATGGGCAAGGAAGAAAAAGAAAACTAGTGGAGTCACTGATTTTTTTTTTAATTGTCTTGTTTGTGAGACCTTGAATAAAGGATAAGTAGCAGACTTAGTTTTAATATATTTTATAACAGGCGTCTATGAAGTTTGGATTGGACAATTTCTCCAGCCATTCATTTATTTATTGAACACCTAGTACCTACCAGGCAACTGTATTATTCCAGAAGAGTACACATTGGCACAGAAGGGCACATATAAAAGGTAACCAATTTTCCCTTAATAGTCATATTAATAGATCTTCTAAACCTGATAAAATATGTCATATTTCTTTTAGTGGGTATGAAAATAGCTTCTTCTTTAATTTTAAAATAATTTATCCACTTGGTAAATAATGATAGACTTTCAAACTAGAATCCAGAAATTTATTTCAAACAGTATAACAATTTTTCTGAGCTTGAAACTTAAGATTTAAAAGTCAACTATTCCTTTTATGTTTTTTATTTTTTTGAAAGTATATTTTATTGATTTTCTACAGAGAGGAAGGGAGAGGGATAGAAAGTTAGAAACATCGATGACAGAGAGAGATATCCATCAGCTGCCTCCTGCATGCCCCCCCTACTGGGGATGTGCCTGCAACCAAGGTACATGCCCTTGACCAGAATTGAATCTGGGACCTTTCAGTCCATAGGCCTATGCTCTATCCACTGAGCCAAACTGGTTTTGGCATCAACTATTCCTTTTAATCTACTACTTATTATTTACTACAGAAAAGCAGTAATTTATATTTCCTGCTTAAAGATGGCATACCCACCTCCTAATTTGATATAAATTATACTTGGGAGAATTAGAAAGATATTTGGAACTTATTCAGATAATTATATAGAAAATATTTAGTGATGGAGGGATGTAAAGCCTATTGCTATTTTCTGAAATTGAAGTACAAAGTCAGCAACTTAAATCAAAGAACTTCTACAAGGATAAAATTTTAATTATGAACAAAATCAGAAATAAAATAAAATTAGTTCAATAGACATTATGTGCAAGCCACTAAGCTAGGATTTGATGTAGAAATAGGTTCCTGTTTTCATAGAATTTTTCGGTTTAATAGAGTAAGACAAATATTGTACACAAGGCAGAATGTGATACATACCATAGTAGACAAAGTATAATGAAAGAAGTGAGAAAAATTCTGGCGACATCAGTCACTGCTCCATGAAGGAGGGGGTTGTCACTTCAGGAATGTTTTAAAATATATGAAAGTGTTCATTATGCAGAGTTAAGAAAAAGTGCATTCTGGCCTTGGCTGGTATGGCTCAGTTGTTGAGCACTGACCCATGAATCAGGAAGTCATCATTTTGATTCCCGGTCAGAGTACATGCATGGGGTAAGGGGTTTGCAGGAGGCAGCCAATCATTGTTTCTCTCTCATCCATGTTTCTATCTCTCTAACCTTTTCCCTTCCTCTCTTTAAAATAAATAAAAACATATTTAAAATATATAAAAATTAATTAGATAACAACTTTTCATAATATATGCAATTTTAATAAATCTGTATATTTGTTGTTTTAATTGCTCAATGAGGAAGGGAAGCAAGTCCAAAACATTTGAATACTAGAAAGTGAAAGATGGAAAGATATCAAAATAAATTTATCTATAGTCCTTTTAAAAAATTTGATAGAACATCTTTTCACCTTTTCCCTGCCCTAGCACACTTGAAGGATATCACATTACTCATTGGATAATACTAAAAAACCTATCTCAGAAATAGCAGTAGGTCCTGATGGCTCAATTTTACTATGAAAACGAATTTTATCTGACCCAATAACAATCCTTATCCAGTAACATGAACTTGTATATAAAGTACTTTTAGAAAAATATTAAATGTATTGAAAAACTATGTATCTATTTCCCACTCAATACAGATTTGTTCAAGTCCTTGGTTTTAAAGTTTTTTATCCTTATTTCTACTAATTGTAGTTTCAATACCTTTAACCTACATGAGTATACTGATTAACTCTAAAAGAACATGTTTAAATGTTTAAAATTATATAAATTCATCCTCATCTTTTATTTATTATGTCCTATTTGTTGGTCAATGACATTTAAAAATATGAGAATAGACTGAGTATTGCTATAGGCCAATGTTGTTCATTGATTTTCATATGTCTTGACTATTTCAAAAAAAGCATCTAATTAAAAGGAACTACTCAGATGAGTTTTTCTTTTAACTCTCTACAGTATTTAATACTTGCCACAGAATTGTTGAATAAATAATGGTAACTAGTATGTAAGCATTTAAAAATCAAAGTATATGATTTATACTTTATCAATTTCATTTATATTTGCATAAACAGTTAAATAGTTAGTTTCCTAATTACAAGCCCCTCATGCTTACTACAAAATACCTTTGTTTTGAAATGTAAAATAAAATCCAAAATATAAATACAGACTCTATTAAGATGAAAAAAATTTAGTTTCATGAGGCTCAATTTTTTATTTTTATTGTTAATTCTGAGTAGCTAACTTCTGTTGACTGATATCTTGAAAGATGTCATCACACCAAAAAAAACAAATTTAAAGTTTTTTAGAAAAAGACATTTCACAGGAAAACTGGTAAAATTTAGAAATTGTATAAATAATAGAGATTGTGAAAATTCAATTTTACTCATTTTCTTCTAGTATATAAACAGGAAATGATATCATTATAAATCATTGGTAGATTTATAAAAATTTCAAGTTTATTATGTTCATTGTTATAAAGATAAGTTGAAATGAGAAATAATTTATGTTTAAATGTTTTTAATTTTGGAAGGGTAAGTATTTTAGTTTAACATATTATAGAAATAAGCTAAGACATGAATTTACAGTTATAAATGGAAAATGTTACTTTTAAAAGAAAACACTTTGTTAGTACTTTTTAAAATGACAATCTTAGGCTAAAGAAATTATTTTCTTAATTTTACTTAAGCTTTTATTCTTTTAAAATAATCCTGATTTCTTACACTAAATCCTAGATTTTATATTTTAATTTTAATCACATATCAGTGAAATATGTAATTCTCTTACAGAAATGAATAAGAAGGCCATATATTTAAAATTAACTAGAATTAATTTATCAATTAAGAAATTACAAAACAGATCTTTACTTGTATGGTTCAATGGCTTTCCAATTTATTATTTTTAAAGATGGTTTTCACGTTTGTAAATTAAAATAACATTTACCATAAAAATTCTAGTGTTGAATGAATTGATCTTTGTTTTGACTTGCAATAGTTTGCATATATCTGCCAATAGTTTGTATACTGTATAGCTGCCATTAGGACAGTATTCAGAAACACCATTCCAGTTCAACAGATAACAATTATGCTTATTTCTTTTTTATTTTTTAAATATATTTTATTGATTTTTTACAGAGAGGAAGGGAGAGGGTCAGAAAGTCAGAAACATCGATGAGAGAGAGACATTGATCAGCAGCCCCCTGCACTCCCCCTACTGGAGTTGTACCTGCAAGCAAGGTACATGCCCCCAACTGGAATCGAACCTGAGACCTTTCAGTCCGCAGGCCGACTCTCTATCCACTGAGCCAAACCGGTCTTGGCAATTATGTTTATTTCTTGATGAAAAAGTAAATATTTCTCCTTCTAGAAATGTGCCACCATTTTTAAAAGGGGATAGAAAAATTGGGGTGAACAAATAATATTTTAATTCCATATATATCTGTATAGCTTTCTTCAGAATATAATTAGAAAATGCCCTACTAAGTTTTCCATACTTTTTACTCTGGCCAAGGATAAAGAGCCAAATAAATTTCAATTTTTCTTCTTAAAATCAGCATTCAAACTTAATCCAAATGTAGTTAATAAATCTCTTTACTCCCTTATTCTATTTTCTTTAAATATTCGGTCAGTGTTTAATTGCAATGAAATATTATTTTCAGATAATTGTAATAAAATGTTCTCTTCTGAGTTATATTGCCAATATTAAGGATGTGGTGCACAATTCTCTTATATTCTAACAGATCTGACTTTAAGCTACAGTTCTAAAGTTCCACTTAAAGATAACATGAAAGTTTAGAAAACATGACAAAAAAGTAGATTAAGGTTAAAGAAACAATTTTATAAAGTGAATGTGTGGTGGTCAGTTAGACAGATATGATTAGAACAAGGAAAATGGGCTAGGTATAGAAAGTCACTAGGGCAGAAAACTCCAGGTGCCTAGCAACAGGCAAAACTGGGAAAACCAGGACCTCACTCCTAGGGTAACCTTTCCTCTCCTAGCTATCTCTGGTCTTGCAGTTTTAATCCCCATGAACTTTTATATTGCTTGGACTCTGCCCTGACCTTTCTTTCCCTGGCATGTTGCTAGTCATGCAGTAGATCCCCTTGGAGGAGGAACAAGAGGCTGAAGAGTGGTCTCAGGAGACTCCCATGCAAGGCCCTTGCACCCCTCCATTAACCCCTGGAGATAACATCTAGGCCTCAGTTGTATTTCAGTTCTAGGTTCAGAAAAGCAGCAAAATCACACAAGTGAAGCTATGGCGCAGGATCAGCTGACTCCCTGCCCTGGTGTTGACCCAATAAGTAGACACAAAAACCCTCAAAGTACACACCTCAAAGGTGATGACTATTCTATTGAGATCCTTCCTTAGAACCTCCCTCAAAACCCATACTTTTAAAAGCCTTAAAGACAGAGGCTCCAGGCAAACTCTCACTAAGGAGCACACCAGCCTCATTCTCCACTACGATGCTCAGGCACATTTCCTTGCCTCTCTCTTTCTCTTTAGCTGCAAGGGTCCTTCCTTTGCTTCTGTGACTTGCTCCCTGGGCTCACATAGCTCAGCTGCCTCTCTTCTTCTATAGCTCAATTATTCTCCCTCTGTGGCTTTGTAAGTAAACTTTGTCTTATAGTTTGAATTTTGGCTCTGAATTCTTTCTTAGCCAGAATTGAAGGTCCAAGGCTGCTCAATGAAGGTCCAATTGGTGCCATTTTTATCATCAACAAATATATAAAATATATAAATTTCTCTAAGATTCCTTCAGCATTTGATAATTATTCAAGTTTATACACATAGTTTAAGAAGCTAAATTGTATAAGATTTGAAGGTGTACTTATAAATGATTTCAGATAGTTTTGCAGCAGTGTTAATTTAAAAAGATAATATTTCAGATTTTCCATTCTTTTTTAAAAAAAACCACATATTTTTTATTGATTTTAGAGAGGAAGGGAGAGATAGAAACCTATCAATGATGAGAGGTAATCATTGATCAGCTGCCTGCTGTACACCCCCTGTTGGGGATTGAGCCTGCAATCCAAGCATGCGTCCTGACCAGGAATAGAACCTCAACCCCCTGGTTCATTGGTCAAGGCTCAATCACTGAGTGACATTAGCTGGGATTCTCATTCTATTTGATTTATAAAAGTGATAGCTGTGACCCAAATGGCTGTAATAAAATAAAAACATAGATGTAACTTATTTGATTATTGATGAGTATAAATAAATCGTGCCTAATCTCAGAATCAAAATAGTTTCCTGTTAAGATATAATTGGTACCATTCTTGTGTTTTTCAACAAATATTTAGATATGGATCCAAGGACCTCTATATTACTAAACCATTGGCAAAGAAATAAAATAAAACTAAATTATATCTTGACATTTGGACATTAAATCAGTTTTGCTGTTGCTCCCAAAATCCTTTCATTCATCCAAAAATTTTATTTCTTCTTGTTCTTAAACTAAGTATGTCAGAAATGTCAGAGTGAGTAGATGGATGCAGAAAATATATGTCCTGTTTCTCTCTAATTCCCTCTTTGAAAACTTGAGTTCTGACTCCCTGAAGATTTTGACCTTGACCTCAAAGTCCCCTATGGCTGTGGCTCACCCCCACTATTCTCCCTTAAGTGGATTAAACATTTTTCTGGACAGTTGTCTATTTCTCTTTATCAAATTACCCTGAGGAAATGTGGCCCCTCAACTGCTGGCTCTTGGTGCAGCTCTCTCTTGGATATTTCTAGAAACTGTCTCCACCAGGATTCCATATGGTTTATATCATTAGGTCTAATTTCTGAAACTGGCTCTTCTTCTGGAGCTATTCCTTTGTTCCAATCCTATATAATAAAGAGCTAATCTGCTAATTAGTTCAGACAGCAGAATGACTTTCCAGAATGACCTTCCAGAACAACCAGTGGGTGGGGAGAGGAGTTGCAAGGGCTGAGGCAGCCAGGGTTGCCAAGGCCTAACCTTGCATGAATTTTGTGCATTGGGCCATAAAACTGACTCAATGTTCAGTTTTCTCCTGAAATTATTCTCACTTATGCTCTGTTAGTTGTATATTTTTAAAATATATTTTTATTGATTTCAGAGGGAGGAAGGGAAAGAGAGAGAGAAACATCAATGATGAGAATCATCAATCAGCTGCCTCCTGCACACCGCCTACTGAGATTCAAGCCTGTCTCCTGATCAAAATCAAATGTGACTTCCTTGTTCAGAGGTCAACACTCAACCACTGAGCCAAACCAGCCTGGGGAACTCTATTACTTCTAAACATAAGAATGGAATAAGGAGTAAATAGTATTTACCTTTCATTCAAAATCTACTGAAGAATGTCTTCCTTTCACCTTCTAGTTAACATAAGGACCTTATATTTAATGTTGCAAATGTAAATTTATTGATAGTAAGATAATATTGTGTGACTGATGATTACTTTAACTCCTGCCTTTTAAGTTTCTTTCAATTACTCTACTTCTAGTCTTAAAAGAATAAGATATTGAGTCAATTAAAGAATGCAAGTTTCCACTAGTTATATTAAACTATTTGGTCATCTACTGTTTATGTAAGTTATTTAATTCTGTCCTAATGAGAGAAACTGCTGCTGGAAATAGGAACCTTGAAAAAAGGTTTTAAACTGTTTATTGGTGCTCAAAGTATTCAAGTATATTGTGTTACTTATGTACCTGATCATTTTTAAATCCACCAAAGTAGTCAAAATGCAGTGCTTTTAACATTTAATAAAATATAACATCATATGTAAATTACCTTTATATTAAGTGATAGTCTGAAATGATAGCCAACTTTATATAATAAACATAGGTTATAAAATGCCTTTCTTATCAAATACACATCTACTTCCCAAGCCATATGTCAAAAGCTAAAGTTAAAATATCATATAGGTATGTAAAAACCTTCCATTTCCCCTGGTATAAGACATAGAAAAAAATTAATACTGAATAGCAATATTCATTTTTTTAACAACCACCCAATGGTTCTTTGACCCCTATGGAAAGAACATTTCTGAGGCTCAACTAGTGTTAGTTAGTGCAGATGAAGATGTACCTCTAACAAAGTATCTTCCTTATATAGAAAACAGAAGCAGTAAGCTCCAATACTGTCAGCTAAAAGTTTTCTGACACATTTTGCCTAAATTGTGGGGATTCAGATATTGGATGTCAGATATCATTTATACAGTTCTAGAAAAAATCTTTTAAGACCCTGCAGGAACCCACACATTTCCCCAACTGGCACAGTAGGGATATAACACTGTTCAGCTGAAGGCAATGCAGCTCTCGGAGGATCTTTTTATTAAGAGGAACTAGAATGAGTTGTAGGTGCCACATATGGGGATTGGGATAATGTAAAAAAGACCACAGCTACGGAGCCACACTTGTAGCACCTAAAAAAAAGATAAGATGATAAAGAGCTCTCATAATCACAAGTTCTCTACAACCACTTTGGAAAGAGATCTCAAAGCTAACTAGCAAAGTTAATGAAAATTTATAGAGATTAAATAAAAATGGAATTAAGTCAGAACAAAAATTATGAGGCCCAGAATTGTAGGGAAAAAAATAAAGGTGAAGTAGAAAAATTGTTTCAACTTGTGAATTAGAAAAATCTGTAAAAACATACTTATTTATGTTTAGAACTTTATAATGCATCTTAATGATCTAAATATCAGCAAAAATAGTGCAAGTTTAATAGGCATTTAGACAATGAGAGAGAGCATTCCATTCGCTCAAGTTGTCAGTCACTTTCAACTGCTTTTCTCTGAAATACAGAGCCAATTTCAAATGATTTTGTCCACAGAGAGTGAGATCTAAGATCTGTAGGGATTTAATATAAAATATCACCAACCAAAGGTGTAGGGTTTTCAATTGTACATGTGCCTACAAATAGTAATTTAAATTTTAAGGCAGCCAAAGAGAATAGAAGAAAGGTAATATTATATACTTGAATGTTTTCATTATGTTTCATGACAATTCACAATGTATATTAGGTTTTCAATATCGTTTTACAAAGTATGAGTCTAAAAGTCCCTTTTAGATGTGTTTGGTTTCAAAGTATTATTGCCAGGAGAGGCTGAAGTTTCTTATTGGAATGATAACGACTGATGTTCTCAAGAGGCAGAGGATGTTGGAAAGATGACTGGGACATGTAATGTACAGAAAGTTCTGGGGTATGTGTTCAACATGTCAATCAAAAAGATGAATCTTCATTGCAGTCCTAAATTAATACTGCACTACAAATTTCATGTGATACCTGTGCCTTTGACTTTCTTATGCTACATTTTTGGCTTCTAAGGATGTAAAAAATATGTTTTCTGGTCTTATATGAACATCTGATTTTACAAAGAAGATCATTAACTCTCAAGCTTCAAATATTTGCTTGAATAAGAGGGGAAATAATAATCACCAATGACTAATAGAGAATATTAGCAAATATAGCTTTGAAATGTTATAGAGGCTAAGAGGATTCAGGCATGAAACAAAAATTCATCTGAAAACTCAACAGTAGGAGACTAATCTTCAGAAATGAGAAAAACATGACAAGGGAAAGATTTGTGTATAAAGCCTTCAATGCAAAACCAGCTCAGGAAGAACATTTTTTTGATCCCTAGAAACAGAATTTTAAAATAAAAAAAATGAGAATCATGTCTAACATTTTTATGAAAGAAAATAGGCAAACCTGAACCAACTTATTGAGAGTGGGGAGAAACAATCACTTAATAAGAAAGAAACAACTGAGTTTAAACTAAATACGGTGGGTACACCATTAAATTTCTCTTTTTGCCTCAAGTTTGGAAAGAGGCAGGAAATGGATTGATTCTGCCAGTAGGAGTTCACCTTCCAGGTCTACTCCTGATGTTCTCTTCTCTTTTCATTCATTTAAGTCAAACACATGGGAAAATAGAGTACGCTTAAGTTATTTCTGCCTGAACACATCATCAATCCTAATTCTTTAAGTGGTTCTTTTAATAGGAAAACATCAATATAAAATAGAAATATAAAGTAATTTTATCCATATTCTATAGAACTCTGAAAAATTAGGTAATTAGGTATATTGGCACTCAAGTACATAAGGGAAGAATATTATAAATTTAATGATACTCAGCTCAGACACTTAAGGCAGTATTTGTTCGGACCATGATGACTCTAGAATTCTTTCAATAGCAGTAGAAAATCATGATTTTTAAAATCTATTGATCAAAAAGTGTCAAAATAAGTTTCAAAAACCTATTTAGAATTTATATTATCTCACCTGGCTTCAACCTGTCCTACTTCTTGCTAAAATCCACTTAGCATCCATCTGACTTAAACTGTATTGATCCCAGTATATATTTATTTCTTTTTCAATTCACCTTCAATAAGATAAATAAAATTTAATGCAATCTGGGCCAGCCTCTCTCTATTCACATAAATCAGGATAGTTATAAAATATATTAACTAATTAAAATAAATTTTTAAAAAGTGTACTCTAATATTTAGAGAGATCTCTTTGCTCCCTTGTAAAGATAAACACCGAATTTACTTATCCCTTCTTCCTAAAATCTCTTGTTCTCCCTTCTTGGATTTTACTCTTCTATTTCTTTGTGAAGTCAATCCATTTCAAGCTAAACTGTCACCTCCTATTTAATTCTTCCAAATCACTATCAGATGGTTATTGAATGCTTATTTTGTATGCTATGAGATGTTAGGCATTTATATATTATAATTTCTCTAAAATATCATTTTTGTCCTTATGTTAACGATATGTGCAAAATGATCACCCACACATGCACAAACACAGACATGTTCTCATACACTCTGTGTTAGTTCCAGGAATAAGCCCTTCAGAAGAGGAGCAGAGTGTGGGTCCTGACAGAAAATTTACATGGGAAAATAGGACTAGGCCCTGAAGGAACGATGGAATTTAGATGAGGGAAAGAAGGTGAAAAGCAAAAAAGAAAAAAACAGAAAGCTAAATAGTTAAGGCTAAACAAGTGTACTAGTTTGGCAAAAGCCTTTGTTAGGGGAACTACAAGAGTAGTAGCTAGAGTGGAGGGAAAGTATTAAACATGGAGCATCAAAATGAATAATATGGATGCTAATTTGGTATCTTGTTTTCTAAAAATAATTTGTAAGAAGCACTAATCTATAGATATTCTGCTCTTCTAAAGCTTCAAAACATCTCCATCAATCTCAGGAATCCTTCTATATTTTATCATATAGGATTTCACCATTTTGAAGATGAATGGGAAGACTAAAAAAAAAAAACAAGTTTCAGTTTGTTTTGTCCCGAATCTTAATAAAATTTAGTTCTTGGATTCAACAAATAAATGCTAAATTCTCACTTTCCCTCTTAAAGCTCTTCTCCTGTGTCCATTCTTGTTCTTTGTGAGCTTTTAAAGTTTCTAAAACCTCTCCCAATTTTCTTCTTTGTCCTCAGCATTCCATTGGTTGTCTTGTTCTAGTATTTCTCTTTATAGCACTTCTTGTATCAATTTCTGCTCTTCACACCCAATCTTCTATTTAAGTCAGATACTACATATTACAAGAATTACTTCCCCTTCCAGTCTCTCTCACCTCCAGCATATCCTACTATACATGAGCTTCATTCAGTCATAGTTCATTCAGTACACTTTTAGATTACTTTACCTAAAGCACAGCTCTGAAACTGCGAAGCTCAAGCTCATAACATTCACAGGCTCCATACTGGCTAAAATAAAATCCATAGTTTGGTATTTAAGACACTCCATAGTCTAGTCCCACTTCATATATTCTAAATTCTATTTTACTTTTTATACTCTAAATTCACATCAAAAATAATAATCAATGTTTTCTTGGTACATATTACAAGTTCCTGTTCTGGGTTGATATTGTTCTCTCTTTTTGAATTGTTAATTGTGTACAACCTTAGATTACATCATCCTATATAATAAAGAGGTAATATACAAATTGACCATCATTCCAACACACTAGAAGGCTGCCCCCATGTGGTCAAAGATAGCCTCCACAAGATGGCCGACAGGGGACGGCAGTTGTAGGCAATCAGGCCAGCAGGGGAGGGCAGTTAGGGGCAACTAGGCTGGCAAGGGAGGGCAATTAGGAGTGACCAGGATGGCAGGGGAGGGCAGTTAGGGGTAATTGGACTGGCAAGGGAGCAATTACGTGTCAATCAAATTGGCAGGGGAATGGTTAGGGGTCGATCAGGCTGGCAAGCAGAAGTGTTTAAGGGCAATCAGGCAGGCAGGCAAGCAAGCGGTTGGGAGCCAGCAGTCCTCAATTATGAGAGGGATGTCCAACTGTCCGTTTGATCGTGCCTAAATGGACAATTGGACATCCCTCTAAGGGTCCCATATTGGAAAGGGTGCAGTCTGGGCTGAGAGATACACACTCTCTTCCATGCACAAACTTTGTGCACTGGGCCCTCTAGTTTTATATAAAAAAATTTCTTATCCAGCTGACTCTAGCTGATGCCTACTATGAAGTGTACTGAATCAACTATGACTGAATGAAGCTCATGTATAGTAGGATATGCTGGAGGTGAGAGAGACTGGAAGGGGAAGTAATTCTTGTAATATGTAGTTTCTGACTTAAATAGAAGATTGGGTATAAACAATATTGCATATACCTTACTTCATGAATTATAAGATGTGGGAAGAAAAGAAAAGTGATTGTCTAAGTAAACTTATAGCATGCTTATGAAGTGCCATTACAATGGGAAATATTTTAATATTGTTTATAGCCTCACTTACAATAACAACCAGGTATTACAAGAGGTAATATAAACTAGTAAATGTGTACAGAGCACTATGAGGGACACACAGAGCAATTATTATGCTTCAGGCACTCATTTCATTTGCAAGTATTCTATAAGGTAGGTATTATTGCTTAACCTCATTGTCAGCTGAGAGAACTGAGGGAAAAATGAATCCTGTTCAGTTATTAAATACTAAATCTGGGATTGGAACCCCTGTAATCTATAACCAGAGCCATGTACTACTGATATCACTAGACGTTTCTGGGTCTAGTTTGTTATTGCATCCACATAACTATCCCCCTCCAAAACAACAATAATAAGTACCATGACTTCATTTCAGGACACATAGTAGGCTTTTAAAATGGTTCATAAATATTCTTCTATTTCTGTTTAATTTTCAAAGTGCATAAATATTCTTCTATTTCTGTTTAATTTTCAAAGTGCATTCAATTATATGCAGCCAAATTTTGATTGAGAGAATTAGATAATAGTTTTCTTTGGCTTATAGTGTATATAAAATGTCTAACATTCTTTAAGTGAAAGTTTATAAACACTCTATAAAGATGAAAATACAAAATACTGAAATGAAATACTACCAACAATATTTGATATCTTATATATAAAAAGCTAACAGCAGAGACAGATTAAAAAAATGAATGTAATTCAATGTTTTACATAATTAAAAGTTTGATTATAATTTATATAAGTTTGGAAAAGATAAGATTTGGCCTTCCTATAATTATTCTTTTCTGAAATAAATTTCTAATAAACTGAGGGAAACTTTCATAAAATACATAAAAATATTCATATATTAATAAAATGTACAGTTTGTTAAATGAACATTTTAATATTATAAAGCCATAGTGGCTAAAAATCAGGCATTATACATATAATTTTTACATATAATTTTAAACATAATATTTTCTTCTCTGACATATTCCACAAGTATACTGTAGCTAAACTAATAAAATGAAGAACCTAAAATAGTAATTACCAAATGAGGGATATTACAACCCTAAAAATTCCATAATTTAGTGTAATAATATCTTAAGTTCTAAAAAGATAATTTTTGATAAACTAGTTTATTGCATTATTATTTTGAATTTTAATACCATCACATTAAAAATACTTCTCTACATGTTCTCTATAGTCTATAACAACTATCTACTGCATCCTAGCAATAGGGATTTGTATCAAGTGCTTAAATACTTTTAATATGAATGTCATTTCTCTAAATTCTTTTCTTAAAGGAGGAATACAGGCTCTAACTCTTATTTGCTCTTTAAAATTGTATTGTTTCAACATTAGCATATTCAGGAGAACTGCTGAAAGTAAAAGACAAACAGCTACCCTGTGCCTGGCTCCAGGATAAAGCAGGAATAGAAAACTTTTGTGTGATTGCTCACTTTTCTTATTTTACTGTACTGCTATTCTCAAGAGCATATATTCATGTTCTTGCTACTTCGAGTTTTATTACTGCTTTTGTATTATTTAATACATCTAAAGACACTACCAAAAGACAAATTTTTCCATTTTGAAAAAGTCATGGTTTCGAACCTGATGAAACACATTAATGTTCACAGTGTGTTTTTCAAAAAGATGATAGAATAAAAGTGCTATAAAGCAATTAGATACATGATCTGAAAGACATTAATATGTCAAGTAGAATAAGATGTTTTAAAAATCAACAAAAATAATATTCTGTGAAACTAGACACATATAAAAATCAAATTTCTCTTTCAGATCTTTGACTAAATACTTAATTCAAACATAGGTGGAGAAAATATAAAAATGAGAGAAAGTAATAAGCTTGCCTCGGTAATTTAAAATTGGAAGTATATAACATTTAACTTTAGGAAATACATACAGACCTAAGTTATAATTCAATATAACAACTGAATGGTACACACACACACACACACACACACACACACACACACTGTACATATATTTCAGATTCTGATTTTTTCCCCCTGAATTCTAGGTTCTCCCATAGTCTATACATTTTAGTAAACAAGAAACTGATATGGTTGGCCTATTAAATAAGCCCAGACATTTTTTAAAGTGTTATACACATTTCTGAAATTCACAAAACATCAATTTTTAATACATCTACTCTCTCAGCTCCATTAAAAGGATGGTAGGGGAAAGATTTTAGAGTAATTAATGATATAGTTAGCTGCTAAATATTAATAGGAATCGTAGTCTTGCATAAAATATAATGTATAAACCTTGCCAATACAGACGCACCAGTAATTAAAGTTGAATATGTAATTATACTGATTAATATGACAGGCAAAAATTTACACTTTACTGGTTTCTATGTAAACTGTGGATAACAGTTAAACTTTGCATTTTATGGTTTATAAAAATGGGCAATATCTTAACTACAGTTCATAAATGGTTTAGAGACCTGCAATAGTAGTAAAAATTATGCCAACTTACTCCATCATAAATATTCTTACTGCACCGTGCAAACCAAACTGTGATAATGATCCATAAGATATAGAGTCATCTTAGATGCTACTTTACATTCCAGAGAATGTTCGTTGTATTAAGCATTTGTAGAAAACTGTTACTACAATAATTATGGGACATTGGAGAGATTCTAAAGATTCTTAAATTTGATTTGGATACACATATTCACATCATGAACCCAGTGCAATTTAGCTCCACTTAAACTTGTACTTTTTACTTATACATCATTCGAATCTTCAGAAGAATACTCAATTTTAGGAGCATGTGAATATAAACTCTCCCTTTATGGAGTCTGCTAACCAGACTTACATGTGTGGCTGAGGCGAGCAGCCTGGACTGCTGTTCCCATTGCTGTCCATGTGATCCAAGGAGCCATTGAGATCTTCGTGGACAGCCTGGAGGAGGCCGCTGGATGCATTATTGATCAGGCTCGGATTACTGAGCAAAGGTAAACTGCTCTCTGCTAATGCAGCCTAGTAAAATGAAGAGGGTGGAAAACAGCTTGTGAAATGCTCTTGAATATAATTTTTAAAGTATAAACACTCTTTTAATGGGTTTAAATCATGGTGTGGATATTTTAGAAGCATGTAAACAAAATGCACGGAAGGACAAAGATTTCTAATTGGCAACTCCTGGCAGAGATACCAAGGAAATGAACTGTGATTGAAAATGTAGAGGAACAATTCTCCTAGAAAACTGTTTTACTCATGTTTTAGCCTTCCACATAAATGAAACACTGTATCCTCACTTGTAGCAAGAAACACCGAGATAATATAAGCAGTTGCTCTGCTTTTTAAAAATGACCAGAACTTAACTCAAAATAAAGAAGTCCTGGCATTTGCCTCCTCTGCATAAAAATTATATATTATAATTAAACTTTAAAGTTTTTGCCACAAGCACCATGTTCCCCAACACTATGATGTGAAATCATTTATGACAGCCTGGATAAATATTAATGCATAGCCACATGCATTTGCAAAAGCTTCTATCAATCTAGCATTTGCAGGAAAACTGAGTATTCCAGATTTTGCCACAGGGTGTCCTTCTTGCTTCTTCACATCAAAAGTATCTTGAATTAGAATCAGTGCTTTCTACAGTACTAGGTACTACTACTTTCTTAGATGATAAACCAACTATTAAGAACAATCACAACTCCACCTATAAACAAAGCCATGACCAAAAAGAAAAGAAAAAAGGGACAATGGAAAGGTGCATTTAATGATATTACCTGCAAACTGGCATTAAGAGCTGCTCCATATCCTAAACTGGTAGGTATATTTTTTACTAAGGTTGGGCTTCTGAAAGAAAAAAATATAAATATGATCTTTAAGTTAAAATAGAAAATATCTGG
>JAAGEH010000307.1:70040177-70070649 GCA_011751065.1 Lasiurus cinereus
CTACTGAGCATTAATATCCTACCTGATGACATGGGAATGTTGTATTTGTCTGAATGTCGCCTTCGTATGGCTCCCACATTGGGCACACTGGCGGGGGTGATTACTGAGGGTCCCTGGGTAATCGGGGTGACTGGGGCCGTTGGTGTGGTAGGGGTTTGAGGTAAGCTCTGTGGGGATGTCTCCAACATGTTCTTCGACATGGTGACACTAGACACCAGATTTAGCTGCAAAGGCCCAAGAGATGGGCAGGAAAAAGGTAAAGACAAGAGAAAAAGACTTAAAAAGGTTTGACAAATGAGAATGGATTCACTTCTACAGCTGTGTTGCCACTAATAAGCTGCAAAATGAAGCAGCCAATCTCAACTAATTACAGGATGAAATTGTATCATAAGAACTCTAATTAGAGGATGCTGTTAGAGGTTATCTAATAATCTCTGGCAATGTTACTTAGGACTAACTCCTTCTTGTCCTGCCAGATTTCAGGGAAAGTACATTTTCTTAAATAAAAGCCAGTTGCTGATTACCGACTGCCCCTGTTGTTAAACAGGCCTAGTTCCCCAGTGAAGCAACAACAACAGCAATAATAAAGGATGCAATGTTTTCAGCCAATCAGATTCAAAATAAGTTGCTATCCTGTGGCTGCCTGGATTTTTTCCCCCCTCCATAGTCCCAAATCTCAGCTGAGAGGCTCCAGTCAGCTGGAAAATTTTACACTGACCTTTAGTCTCCTTGCTAATTTGGTGGAATGGTAATGACATTACTACATATTCAAACAAAATTGTCTTAATTGCAAATTAGCCGGAGGAGGCTGAAAATTTTCAAATTAAATCTGATTGGAGATGGAGAGAGGGAAATGGAATTTCCTCACTAACAATCATTTGTGGCATGTGTTAACAAATATAATGAAATGTCAAGTTTGCCAATTCCTCTGGAAGTATCATTTTCAATTTATGATTACAGTGTCACTTAAGGCTGATGTACCCTGGAAAGTGGGTGTCAGGGTAGAAAAAAGGAAAAAAGGTGAGAATGTATGCAAGCTGTTTAACAGTGTGCCCTTTATCACTCCCCTCAGAAAAGCCCTCCTTTTCGTCTTCAAAAACCCCATATCATCTCTGTTATATTTACTACACACCTTTGTCATAAATAGCATCCAATTAGCAAATAATTTTACGTAGGGCAGCACATAAAAAGATTTCTGCCATATAGTCAAATGATATTCATAAGAGGTAATCGACTGACCTTTCATTTTATGCAGTAATCTATGCAACCAAGCAAGAAAACTAGTTGTAATTGTTCTGCTCCTCGATGAAGTCACTGCTTAGTGGCTAAATAGAGAATATTCAGCTTTTATATGTAATTTAATAACACCTGCCTTTTCAAATCCCAAATATGCTTCTTAAGATAAACCTTTTTTTAATGGGGAGAAAATGATGTGTACAGCATTGATTGATCTTTCTTTGTGGATTTGTTTTACACATTTAGTCAGTAGAGAGATTTGTTAGGGAAACAAAAATTAACATATGCCAGCTAATTGTTCTTCTTTCTTGGGCAGCAGCCAGAAGAAGCACATTAGCAGTCTAATAATAACGACTGGCACCCTGAAGGCATCCCCAAGTGCATCTGTTCCCAATAAACCACAAACTGTTATTCTGTTCGCACTCTAAGCCAGCAGAATGGGCTGGGAATTCTTTGTTACATACATAAATAAAAGCTGAGATAATGCTACTAAATGCTGCATTTAATACATTTACTACATATTCAAACAACATCGTCTTCATTGCAAAAAAGCCACTGGTGTAAGCTTCCTCAGGATGTACAAAAATACCTCTAGTTTGAGAAAAGCAGGAAGGTGCACAGACATCGATGTGTACAATGCTGCAAATGATGTTTTATTTTTTTCAAATCAACACCAGAATGTCTAATTAGTCATGATTTAGATCTTATCATCAGCATAGTATAACTGTAAGTTAAAATTAGAAAAAGAAGACAGAAGAACAAAGCTCTTCTCTATACTTAACAAACTCAATTAAATGGTTACATAGTCACTTTTAGAAATCATAAACCAGAATAAAATGTCATAGTCTGAGGCCAGAAAAAAAAATGCCAACATTGCAAATCAAGGGAAGATCTATCTTGATGAATACTTGACAGGACACTGAACATTTTGTGGACATGGTAAAAGTTATGAAAACAGGAGAAATACATCTTTTTCTATGCAAACTACTCATGTTTACTCCGTTATGGTAGCTTATACTGCCATCCTGCAATAATAAGCATACCATGTTTGGAAGTGTGCAATCACAAACTGATAAAATAGAATTTATTACTAACTAAAAGGAAGCATGTAAAAGCCAGGATCAGCACTTAGCCACATCAGCTCATCAGAATATAGTCAAGGTTGGGTGAAACTCATTATTCAGGACTCGCAGCCTTGATAACTTTGATTTTCATCCATCCATAGCATGGCCAAAAGGTACCATTTAATGAAGTACCATTCAGAGAGTAAATGGGGTCATATAATAGACAGTGCGGTTGCACCTTGTGTTCATGTACTGATAGCTGTTAAGGGTGCAGTGATGAACCAACAGAGCTCATTTCTCTTTGGTAATAAATTCTTGCTATTAATATTTATCAAATGTGTGGGCCGGCTCAACTGAGCCACAGCACATGAGACCATAAATATCTACTATTATATCAATTTTGAAGCTTCTTTTGTACAGTGTATAAACTTTAGGGTATTTTTAAGGATGTGTGTGTATTGACCACTCTTCTTTGAAACCAATTTGAGGCCAGTAGTGCAGTTGCTCACTTCAGATATTGCTAGTTCCAAAGGGAACTTTAAACTGTGGTTTCATTTTAAATCGCTCATCTAAGATTCTATATTAATTGCTCACCATCAAACGCAATTAGCAATTCTTTCATGTGTGGTTTATGTAATGTAGTACTTCAATTACATTATTCATTCAGGTTCTGTTGTGGATTATAGGCTGAAAATTCTTTATTAGTGTAGATGTAACCATGCTGCTAGAGTTTTTAAAAATTTACTGATTGAATAATTAATTGGAAAAGAACAAGCTACAGATTCCTGATGGATTTATGAGACAATTATTCTGTTTTGTGATTATCTACATTATACTATAGAAGCAATGAGGGGGGAAAACCTTATGGAAAAAAATTCATAAATAAAGGGTCAAAAGATATTCAAAAGCTTATTTTTTAATTAAAAACTTAGCCATTATAGAGTTTTAAGAAAGTAATATATCAGATTCAAATGATACATTTCTCCTCTCTTCCTGTTAAAATGTGTTTGCAGTATCCTACCCTTAAATGTAGTACAAACACAAAAACTCTAATACTTTAGGAGAGTTTAAGGAAACATGTTCTTTAGGCAAAAAAGTAAATATTTTGAATGATATTAATCAATGAGTGATGTCAGAGGTACTAGGAGAAAACTTATAGAATGTAGTCTGTCTTTTAACTTCTCCCCTGCTACAAAACCAAGTGATCTTTATTTCCTGAAAAAATGGAGGGAGAGTCCAAGCTGGTATTCACTAATTATCAGACTATATAGGAGACTCATTAAAGCATAGCCCTCAAACTTTCATTAAACCAGTTACTCAGCTGATTACTTTAAGTTACTGAGCAAACATTTGCAGAGTGAGGTAAAGTATATTCTTTTCAACAGTCTGTGTACCTGACAACATTATCAGGTTGTGCTTCAATTGTATATATATTTTTTGAGGGAAATTGCAGTTATTATGTTCTATAATCACCCATTTTCATTTGCCATAAGCTGTCTAAATTAACAATATATTTACTATCTAGTAAAACACATTAATATGTGAAATACAACTTAACTGAAATAACCACCAAAAAAATGGGAGAAAATTGGCTATGAAAATACTATGACATTTTTGAGAAGATATTTGATTAAAAAAATCTATTTGTATGTATGTTATGATTGGTGGAAGTCCTCATCAGCACACCACATAACTTTCTATTTGTGATTAGTACTGTTTCTGCTTGTCAGGTTGCTCAAAGTGGGTTTCCTGTTAATATCTGTAAACCTATCATAGAAAGATATTCTCTTGCTTCAGCTGCAAGGCAGTGATTTGTGCACTGATAGGTGTACTTTGTTTAGCGTCACCCATGGTGCATATTGGATAGATTTTGTAAAAGATAGCATTACTTTAAAGGAAACATACAATTTGACAAGCGATTGCATTTTACTTTCATTTTATTGCCATATTTTTCATCATACTCATTGTTTTCTAGCTGTCACTAAATTGTTCATTTTCTTACTCTGTTACATCAGTAGAGCTATTTACTGTTTATAAAGCAATATGCACTTACAGGTTTGGGAGATGGTTTGGGTTCTGAGGGTCGCATGTGCAAGTGGGTCATCATCGCTTGAAGACGTTCTCGTTCTTTAGAAAGCTGTTAAGAACGAGTGAGATCAGAAGCATTTTAGAAATGACTGATACAGCTATTTTATTGCAGTGATATATCTTATCATTGAGCTTGCCTCAGAGTAATGATTCCTGCATATAAAAGTCTGTGTCTGTAGGAACTTAGCTGGGAGGAAGCGCAACTTTAGCTAGGAAGCGGGGAAAACTTGGATTGCTTTCCTTATGTTAAAAGGTCAGAGAAAACAAATAACACTTCATCTTTTTGTCAATAAAAGAATTGAGGTCACCATTGTCTTGACAGTAACAAGTTACTAAAACCATAAATTAGAAGACCCATGGTGTCTCTTTAAAGTCCTGTGGACACTGTTAGCGATGGACTAGTGCCAGCAGCTATGAAGGGGTGAAGGGCTCTCAAAGCGAAGTGCCTGCCAGGGTTGTCTCCGCACTTCATGCATTCCCACTGAGGTCCAGTTAGTGCCCCCTCCAATCTGCCATCATCAATCTAATTCAATAGAGTGACAGAGACCAGGCAGTGTGAAACGCTGAACTCTGCCACAAAGTCGGCTTCTATACTTGCACTGGGTCTCATTACAAGTGACGGACCTTACTTCTCATCAGTCAGACACGGCAGAAAAGAAAAAAAAAAGATATAATTGGTCACACTGCAGACTGTGTCTTCATCAGCTGAACTTTTATGCTTTACTCCACCTTTTATAGGTGGTAAACAGGTTTATAGAAAGTTTTTTTTAAAGATCATTAATTATGGTAGTTATGTGTCCTTGATTATTTTACAAGTCAAAATAAACATTTTTAACAGCTCTCTGGGAAAAAGCTACAACATGATGGGTTTAAAACACATCAAGATGTAGTAAAGTGTGAAGAAAAAATAAATTGTATGCTTAATTCAATAACACAAA
This sequence comes from Lasiurus cinereus, assembly GCA_011751065.1. NCBI lineage: Eukaryota > Metazoa > Chordata > Mammalia > Chiroptera > Vespertilionidae > Lasiurus > Lasiurus cinereus. Next base: position 70,045,504 of record JAAGEH010000307.1, read on the forward strand.
GTATGGGTCTGATTGAGAAAAAAAATCTTTAAAATGAAACACTGAAAGAAGCCTTAAAAGGTAGGGAAAGCGCAGTAAGAATGATACAGTGATGTAACCGCTTCTGACCTGTTTTATGAGTTCTATTTATTTTTGGCTAAATGCTGTTTCAATGTTAACTAAACTGTTTTAACTTAAATTAGCATTTGATATAATACATTACTACCTGTGATATAAATTATTTGCAGTCTTAACTCTATACAAGTAAGTCTTAAAATGTTTTGCAAGTTCTTTAATTAAAAATACACCAAAGATAGAAAAGAAAAAAGTTTTTCTCAGAGTAATATGCTACAGACATGATGCTATAAAGATTTTTGCTATACAATACAATCTAATGGGGAAAAAATCATGATCAGTTCATGTAAAAACTGTCTCTGCAATAAAATCATATCCAATTGTGGGGGCAGGGCGTTGGGTATAACCAAAATTGGGGAAAACTGAGATTTGACTCTTTTTGGCTAGCCAACTATAGATTATGTAATCTAAAGGTTATATGTCTATGTGGTAAGTACATTAAGCGATATCCATCCATCCCGAGTTATCAATTGTTGCCTTCATTAAAAACAATCTAAAATCCCATGTATTTCTATTAGGCATTGTGTTAAAAGACTCAGAATGTGCCCAGTGTTCAATGTAACCCACAAGAAATATAAGAGAGGAGTCCATTAAGTTAGTATTTGACAAACCTGTATTTCTAACTGTTGGACCACCTGCATTTGCACTCGGCACTGGGCAGTGCTTCGGTCATCTAATGCATGTTCATTGTTAAGGTGCCTAAACAAACACAAGACACAAAAAAGAAAGTTAAACAATGTGTGTCTCAGTAGTATATTCTCCACTTTGAACGCACTACACAGTAGTTATATTTCCCTGCACAGTAGGGAAAAAGGAACTTCTTGAAACTATACCAACAAAAGTTTCTTGAAATGAGTAATGAAGAAAATATATAGACAGATACGTATGCAGCATATTAATATAAGAATTGAAATGGTGTTTCTGAGAAAGAAGTAATTTATAGATATAGGTTCAGCAATTGGAAACCTTTTTTCTATCCTGCCCCTTCCCTTGAAAAATTAAATCCGTTAGTTTTAATACATCCTCACTGATCATAAACAGACTTGCATGCATCGTATCACAATTGTCATTCCTGGTTGAAGGGAAACTGTGGACTAAAAGAGTGAGGTGCATCAAGTCAAGTATGAGGTGTGGGATTCGACTGCAGGAGCAGCACCTCCACTATCCCTGTCTGCCCTCAGCTCAGCTCTGCTCAGTTCTCCTGTGAACCTAATTGTAACTCAACAAAAAATTCACTCACTCTTTCTGGAAAGTAAGCATGAATGTTAAACTGGAGGTTAGCTTATGATGTAAAGTGTCACTAATACCTAATTAACGAGATATTTAAAAGTTGTTCTTCAGGGTTTTCACCAAAATTTTAATGAACAATGAGATAGTGTTCTATCAGTGTACTACAATGGTCGTTGTATTCTTAACTTTAATATTGTTGCATTTTTCTTATGGGTGTTTTCACTATGAACTCTTGGGGAACACAAACATATTTACCCCACAATCAGTCTAAATGAAGAATATTTAAAAAAATGCTATAACTATCCACAAAGACTAGAATGTAAACGGAACACAATAAGCTTCATAAGAAAAGATATATACTGTAGAACATGTTTATTTTTGCAGAAAATCACTTTTAGAGTGGTTACTTTTTACACTTGTGTACACCTTAATGATAATTATCCTATACTTAAAGAACTAAAATGTATAAAATGTTTGTATTATATATTTGGATCTTAGAAACCTATTCAATTTATCTATACAGCTCTTATTAGAATAGAGACTATAGACTACAATAACAGTCAATGAGGTTTTGTCTTGATTGAATTTTTCAGTAGAACACAAAAGAACCTTGTCATTAAAATAGTCCTTTATTCTCCTGTATGAAGGCGAAAGGTTTTTAAAGTGTTGTGATGTTCAGTAATGAGCCTCTATCTAAATTATCATTGGTGACAAACTCACAAAGCACTTTTCGAGGACACATAGTTATGAAATGCCAGAGCTGCCACTTTCTTTCCTGTAATTATAGGCTAGCTTGCAGCCCTTCAATGATCATTTATAGAACAGCCTCCAGTGGATTACTGAGAACTTGAAAAACACATACATACCTCTGCCACATCTCCCTTCTCCTTTCGTTGCTATTGTTTACCAGTGATATGTAAAATAATAGTGCCTATTCATTCTTCCTACTTAATTATGCCAATCAAAGTGCAGAAACAGTGTTGGCTATAAATACAATGTACTAAGACTAAATAAATGGGCTGAATATTAATATTAAATTATGAATGTATGTATTTGTGACTATTTTGTGCTCAAATTATTCTCTTTTATGCTTTTATAACTATCTCAGGTACTACATATTGCTGTTTAAAAATTCTCTATGATTTATAAATCAAGAATGAGATAATACTGAAAAATGAGAGGATTGGTGGATTTTTCTCAGTCAGTGCCTAATTGCTGTTTCAAAATGCATATGCAAAGGGACATTTCATTAATCATTTAATCATGTCCCTTGCAGGAAGTTGGAACTAATGTTGCAAATACCCTTTTCATATGAATGCTCCATAATACTATCTTATGCATTTGATATATTGCTTATGTCATAAATTATAGCTGCTTCAAAATGACCAAGTGGGGTTGTTATCCCTGAAGATGCTTGTTACAAAATCTTTATTGAGTTTCTTTTTTTACTTATCGGTAGTTCTATTTCACAGCTTCATACTAGCCAACAATAATGTGCTTTCTGATGGCAAAGGTCTGTAAATTACACATGCAATCACTAACACTATTTCACAGGCCTGCTCTACTTCTACTGGTCTGCTAACAAGACGATTACACACAAATTACTGAATATCTATGAAATATTTAAATGCATTCTACTCTACTATGCATTAATAAGAGCAAAGCAAGCTCTGGAATTCTGGTTAGCTCCAGTCCCTAATGTCCCCTAATGAGCTTCTTACCGAGACTGCAGTTCAAACACAAAGGTGAAGAAAAAATGCAAAGGGTGCATTCAGAAAGGCAGCACTGAACAAACATTGTGTGAGCCAGCTCTAATTTATAGGTCATTTTATAGGTATATTGATTTTTGTTTTCAAAATGGAATAAACGATGTGGTCTACTGATATTCTTTCAAAACTGCATTGAATCTGTGTGCCAGGTAGGTAGTGGTGACTGAAAAAAAAATGTAAGTAGGCAATAAAATTCTTTCTAAAAACAGTGAAGCAAGCACTTAAGAAAGATGAAAAGTAGAAAAGGGTCCATCCAACATAGTTAATGCACAGTTCTCTGTAACGAAGCTTTTAAGGTTATGAACACATGTGGTAATTTTGATTATATACACAGCAGATTAGCAATTCAATTTTAAACTTTAGATGTTTCAAATTCATTTAAAGTTATAGTATTTTATAAGCTAAAAAGAGATAAAATTTAATACAACTATGTTAGACTTTTTTTGGACAAAATGTTTCACTTGCAAATCACTGTGTTTGATTTATTTTGCATCAAGCTTTTTATGTTTAAACACTGACAGGAGTTTAAATACAAAATGTTAGCTGTCACTATTCATTTAGCTGATTATGTGAGATGCCTTAGTTTTGAGAGATGGGGGCACTGTCACTAAAAGAAACAACATTCTGACAAGTTCAGAGAATGCTTTCTTGAGGTCATAATTTTGTAGCCATGCTGCCTAGTCAAAGACAAAGAAATAGACAATACACACTAGGCAAAAGCACAATTTCTAGTCAGCTACCAGAAAAGGAGACAACGTATTTCCCATGAAATCAACTATTTCCACTACCTCTCCTATTGTTCTCTGTACACTGTCAAAACTTAAAAATGTAGTCTTTGTAAATAAACTTGATTCATTTATTATCAACTAATTACTCTTTAACAGATTGATATTTTTTATGGTACTAATCAGTCTGCACTTCTTCAAAGAGAGTATATCCATCTTTGTATCTCAAACCATATTTTGTTTGCTGGTACTACGCATGAAAGTTCAGGAGCACTTTTATCTGCTAACTAGAATGTGATATTGCAAACCTTTTGGATTAAGATCTAAAAGTCAATCCATCTACATTTCAACTGACTTAGGTCCAGTGGAATGCTAAATTTGCCACCTAACTATACAAGTGCTGTCAGTTGTTATTACACTTCGACAATTGGTAAGACAGTAATGAAGAACTAATATTAAATGGTTTTGCTGATCTAGTAAAGTTTTCAATTATTGGTCAGAAAAATGATAAGCTTCTGTTGACACTTACTTTACAGAAAAATTAAAAAAAAATTCCAAAATACCTTTTTTGCCTGAATTTTCTCCTTCATCTTTTATTTTCTGCTTTTATTTGGCTATTACAAATAAAAATTTATAATTTAATCTTAAGGTTTTTTATGCAATAGAAAATAATGTTTCAATTGAACACTTAATATTGAATATTAAAATCATGTATGTACATATATAACATGCAGGTACATATATATATATGTACATACCAGATATGTACATATATATGTATACACATATCTATATATGCAACTCTCTTCTGGAGGCTTTCATTTGATGCTGGGCAAAAACAATTAGAGAGTCAACCAACTTGAGGAAGTAATGCAAGAAAGGGAATTTGGGATTCACTATAATTTCTTTTATTATTTGTTATTTAACATATGTACCCTAAGTAGTAATAATGAATAGTTTATTTGATTTCAAACCAATGAATGAGTTGTCTGATACCAAATTCAAGCAATATAGATTATTTCTAGTACATTTTAGAAATAAAAATGCCCCATAACTTTCTAAAACTTTAAAAAAAAAAAACACTGGCTATAAAATTTCCAGAGAATGGATAAATTAAAAAACACAGAGCTAAAAACTTTCATAGCTTTTTGACTTGTCTGACTTTTTTTTGTTCAAAGACTCAATTCTTTCCATGATTACAAAAGAAAAGCAAATCTTCATTTCAAGAAAATCTTTATTAGTGGTGATACCTCTTCATTTCATTTTCCACAAAGTCACTAAATAAAGTGAAATTAATTTAATAAAATTATTATTTTATTTCTCTTAAAATTTCACACATATTTTAAGAAAAATACAATATCAGTATGGAAATATGTCTTGTTAATATTTCATTTCAGTACAGTACACTGGCATTAGCTCTATTAACAGAAATTATCACAGATCTGTGGTTTAGGGAATTTAAAGCATATAATAAAAAAAATGAACTAACAGAAAGGTCTTAAAATCTGCTGTCATTTGTTCTGTCATCCCTATAAATTTAATGGGTCAGAAAAATGGTCAGTCTTTGGAACCAAAGTTGATATTTAATTGAAAGAAAATGCTTTTCTAATTGTAATTCTTCGGTCTAAGGAATACTAGTATGATTATAAAAAAGAAACATGAAGGGTAAAATGAGGGTTCCTATTCATCTTCTTGCTAGTAATAAAATATATATAAGTATTTAAGATAAATAAAAATTCTCCTTTCCATGGGCTATAAAATATGTTATTTTCTTAAAGATTTGTTTTGAGTTTTGTAAGAAAGAATAACTTGAAGCAATAAAATGTATGTTGACTAAGCTGAGTGTATGGTTTAAATTATCATACTGAAGAAATAGCATTAGTCCTGTAATTAATCTTAGTGGTAAGAAATAATATTAATAAGGACTAATATACCCAAATGAAGAAATAAGTTCTTAAAAAAATTCATATTCCTGCATTCTATCTTTATTTTAGCAAATGTTATTTTTCCAAGAGAGGAAAACTTTAGCAAAGTTACCTAATATTTTAAATGTTCTCTGCTTGGAACACTCAAAACACTTTCATATCCAACAAAATGATAGCTCATAATATTTTGATACAACAGGATTGCAAATATTCATTTCAGGACATTTAAAAAAGTCATAGTAATATAGGAAGCATATTTCCTTTAAAGTGGTCAGTAATAAAAACTGTTTTAAAAAATCCTTGTAGAAGTAATAAAGTTATTATGATATCAAGGATGTGTGCCTTGTTGTTAAGGTGACTTTGCTCTATATCCTGTAGTCTACCATTTGTAAACACATCTTTCTGATGTTTCTGCCAACATCCTGGCAAAATAGCAGTGCAATTTCAAATGAGCTAATTAACTTAATTGTTGATGAAGCATGAAACAGTTCATTCACTCTGTTAGCTGCTCCATGACAACGTAAAAGTCTCAGCCTGTGAAGTTACTCATCTCCATAAATCTATCTATAGCTCTGTTTAGAACTCTTGTATATTGGAATTGTGCATGAAAAAATAGTCATAAAAATGCATATTCTCATTAGAAAAAGAACCCTTTAAAAAGTAAATTGTCACCATATGAAAAAATTAAAGATACTTCAATTTTTAATTTTAAGATAGAGAAGCCATACAAACCAGCATACATGCATACAACGCTGTATGTTTCTTTATGATGCTGGGGGAAACAAGTGTCAATGTGAGTAAAACATAAATATCTTAAAATTTTAGCTCCTTTTAACTTTTAGTTTTTTATTTTATATACATCTATTAAATATACATCTTAAATATAATTATTTAAAGTAAGAAATATAGTTTGCAATTAAAAAATAAACCTATAAAATATATGTTTAAAATATACATATATGACACTTCATATAGTTTTCCTTGAAATTTTTATTAAAAACTGAAATTTTAGTGAACCCTGCAAACATATGACACAATTATTAATTATCCTATTATAGTACGCTAATATTTTTCATTCATTCAAAAACCTTTATTGGCCCTAGCTGGTTTTGCTCAGTGAATAGAATGTTGACCTGTGGACTGAAGGGTCCTGGGTTTGATTCCAGTCAAGGTCACAGACCTTGGTTGCAGGCTTCTCCCAGCCCATGCCCTGGTTTGAGTGTGTATAGGAGGCAACCAAGCAATGTGTTTCTCTCACATTGATAATTCCTCTCTGTCTTTCCCTTTCTCTTCCACTGTCTCTAAAAATAAATGGAAAAATATCCTTGGGTGAGGATTAAAAAGAACAAAAAATAAAACAAAAAACAAACAAAAACCTCTATTGAATGATTTGTAAATTTTCTCATGAAAGGAAAGATGAACAGTTAAACTTCTTCATATGACTTTGCTAATCCACTTGTTGAAATAAGGAAAACTTAGTATCCCTCATGATGGACCTATTGTTTATGTAAGATAGTGTGCCTATAACTCCCATTAACCCACTTTTACCCCTAAAAATGGTTAAGAACATACTTTAAAAACTGTCCAAAATCTTCACAAATGCTTTCACAGCCAGGCCATTTGCAAACTCCATGGCCATAGAGAGTATGAGAGGCTCCAGTCTCCTCATGTGATGAGCTGTAGCAAAGAAACATGCATCAGATTCATCTCAAAAAGCCATAATCATTGCAGACTGCTAGAGCCTGTCAGGTTATACCCAGTGACAAACAGGTCAAAACAGGTCAATTCAGCTCAGAGCACTCAGGAAAATTTAATCGTTCTACTGAATAGTTCAACTGCCAAGGCAAGATGATGTTCCAATTAGATGGGAAATAGAACCAAAGACAATTGTTAATAAAGGATGAAAAACCAAGAGGACTGCATAATATCATATGCTAATCCCGCCATATGACCTTAATATAACATTTACCACTAAAGATGTATATATATTTATTCATATGTGGTCAAGTAGGAAAAAAAACACACACCTGTATTTTTAAGAGAATAATAAGATTTTCGAAATGTTCTTTTTAAAGAAGAGCATTAGGAGTTTTAAATTGTTCAATATATACATGTGAACCATATATATGCCTACAAGTAACAGTTGATTTAAAAAATGCTACTTTGATATTTATAATATCAGATAGAGAGATCTTAGAGAAATCAATCAACTTCTGGAATATACAATCAACAAATTAATCTCAATTAAAACAAGTGTGAAAGCATTTTGAGGAATATTATTTTATATTAATTCAAGCTAATAAGAAAAATGTTTCATGATACTCAAAAACATTGCCAAATGATAACATTCTATTTTAAACTTATGTAATTAAATGTGTCTTTGAAAAAATATTTTTATGAAAAAATATCTGTTGCAGCTAGGCAGATATTTGTATTATATCAAACACTACCATTCCACTATACTTAAATTTGAAAGCTATATATCATAACGCCTCAGCCACTTTAAGAAATCTTCTACTTATGTTTCACTTTTTAAAAAGATTCTTTTCATGTTGAGTAATATTTTAGCTTACATATTTCATGTAAATTACTTTAAAGGCCTTGAATAGGTAGGTATCCATGTCCCTGAATAAATGGAACTAAATGGACAAAAGTTCATGGGTGCTCCTCTTACAAACGCAGTCTTTATATAACTATAGTAAAACAGTAACTTTAAAAATTATATAGCATAATGTACTCAATGTTGGTAACGCAAGTAAAATAATTTTTAACATGAATTTTGAGTCAAATTTATTCAGAAAGTTATCAGCATGTTTATTTTTACATATTTATAAATCCTATATATATTCTGATGTCTAAGCTCATGTGTGAAACTGGCTAAGTTAAAAAATGGTAAAATGTTCTGATGAAATTCAGAACATCATAATAACATCTTAGTAATAAAACTATATAAACACTATAATTTCACATGAACTTATTAAAAGTAACTTTTTTTTCAGGTAAATTACCACTGTAGCCATAAAACTCATAGTATTTAAACTACTTTTTGAAATAAAAAATAATATGTAAAATAAACCTAAAGGTTTCCGTTTAATTAGCTTTTTATATATTTTCCCTTTGTTAGCACAAATCATATTTGTTAGTTTTAAACAACAGTGAAAATAAAATTTGGTGAAAGATAAATATAAGATAAATCTCATAAGATTTACCTGTCCCGCCTTGTGTTTAGAACTGAAGACTGTCCATTCACTATGGAATGATGGGTTATTGGTGGTGAGGCTTTGGAAGTGGTGGGGGAGGTAGTCAAGGAGGAGTTGTTAGTAGTGAGGTCAAGCCCTCCGTGTTTGATGCCATTGTCATCCATGCTGTGAACTCCAGTCACTTCTTTCCATAACTGCTGAATCTCAGCAGGACTCAAGCCAGCTACATAATAGAAAAAAGAGCCACAAGGTAAAGGTCACCTAATAAGATTAGTGTTATTTTGGGATTGATGTTAATAATAAAAGTAATGCTACAGCATAATTAATATACAAAAATAAATGACTTTAGCTTTTTGCTTAAATAATCAGCTAAAGACTACCAATTTGGGAAGAGTACTGAAAATAACAGTGTTCAGAATAATATTGAAGATCTATAGGAAAAAATCCAGCAAATTCTTTTTAAAGATTATTCACCTTCTACCATATTTTACTTATTGATAGTTAATATTAAGTTTTTATTAGTGAGAAAGTGAAAGAGAAATAGATTTGTAAATAATACATATCAAAAGAAATGAATGAAAAGAAAAAAATGATGTTATGAAGGATAACAAAAGTGTCAGAGAAAAACAGTAAACACTAAATTCAAAATAAAACTATATTTTATAATTATCATTTTGAAGTCCTGAATATGCTTATTATATGAATCAATTAAGCAGATGACATCTAAACATCTCCTTTACTTTATGATTGGTAGAATAAATCCCCTACTCATTGTAACAACTCCCTGGTTAAGATTATACAAACTAGCTTAATTTATGAAAAATGAAAATATAAGTCCTAGACACAATCCTTACACTCATATCTATAATTTTCAAACAAGTAATTGAAACACTATTGTTTACAATATTTAACTTATAAAATAATACTTATATGTTCCAAGTACTGTGTGTTCACCTAGTCTTTATAGACCTTTACTAGAGGCCTGGTGCACAGATTCGTGCATCAATGGAATCCCTTGCCCTGGTCTATGGGGATCAGTGGACTTTCATGCCGCAGAAAACTGGCCTTACCCACCAGTCCTTGGTCCGTCAATCTCACATAGCATGAAGCAGTGCAGGAAGCAGCAGGGGGCCAGGGAGACACCTGAGCCGGGGCTGGGTACCACACAGCTCCTGCTATCCCAGCCCTGCTGTGCCTGCCACCACTGCTCAGGTACACAGCGGGAGTGTCCTTCAGAGAGGCTCGTGCCACTGTAGTTATGCTTGCCAGCTATGAGCCTGGTGTCTAGTGCCTGTCTGTCAACTGAGAGGTGCTCCCATTGGAGGAGCGCTGACCACCAGGGGGCAGCTCCTGCATTGAGCATATGCCCCCAGGTGGTCAGTATGTGAATAACTACTGGCCAGTCGCCCAGTTGTCTGGTCATCTGGTTGTCCAGTCGCTTAGACTTTTATACATAGAGACTAGAGGCCCAGTGCACAACATTCATGCACTTGGGGTGGTGAGGGAGGACAGAGGGTGTCAGCCTGGGCTGCATGTCCTCTCACAGTCTGGGAGCCGTTGAGGGATGTCCGGCTGATGGCTTAGATCTACTCTCCACCTAAGCCAGCAGTGGGACATCCTTAGTGATGCCAGGAAGGTGGGAGAGGCTCCTGCCACTGCCGCTGCACTTGCCAGCTGTAAGCCTCGCTTGTGGCTGAACAGCACTCCCCCTGTGAGAGCACACTGAACCACCAGGGGGCAGTATCTGCATTGAGTGTCTGCTCCCTGATGGTCACTGCGTGTCATAGCAACCGGTCATTCCACTGTTTGGTCAATTTGCATATTAGCCTTTTATTATGTAGGATGCTCTTTAATCCTCACTACAATCCAATGGAGTTGATATTTTTTCAAATATTTCTTCATTAAATTTATTGGAGTGACTTTGGTTATCAAAATTATATAGGTTTCAAGTGTACAGTTCTATGATACATCATATGTATATTTCATTGGGTTTATCATCCAAAGTCAAATCTCATTCTGTCATCATATATTTGACTTCCTTTATGCTGATATTTTTTATTTTTACTAATTTTGGATAAGGAAACAAAGTAGAATCAAGTTTCCAAAATATATACAAAGCCACAGATCTTATATGCAGTATAAGTTAGCCTGACTTGAATGTCTTTGCTCTTAAAATATTATATTAAATATATGAAAACTTCTGGGAAAAGGTAGTTGTCATTATAATTGCTATGTTTATTGAGTATCAACTGTATTCTAGTGCTTTGCATTCATAATCACAATTAACCTCATTTAAAGTTAGAAATCATTACATTTTACAGATGAGGAGGTAGAGGCTTGTACCATTGAAATATGTTGCCTAAATCACTAAGTGGACAGAATTTATATCTGATAACCTGTGGCTTCTAAATCTTTGTTCTTTTTTTACTATGTTTATCTACAATGTCTAATAGAAAAATGGAAGTGCTAATCAAACCATTTCCCCATTCTCACAACCCAAAAAGCATGTATATTGATTGATACAGTGATGCTGAGGGACCAAGAGGTATGTGGGCATGAGTGGAATGGAAAAGGTAGGAAGAGTGGAGAAAGATAACAGGATAGGATGGAGAGGAGAGTTAGTACTCTCACCCCTCACCCTACAGGTGGAAGAACCATTAATCTAGACATAATGGTAAGTAGACCAAAGTAAGAGAAGAATTCTCACTGGCCAAGCCATAACTTTGTGTTAAATTACTCACACAGTAGCAATCTTAAATTATTTATGCCCATTACTATGTTTTACTGAAAGTTATTATTTTGGTGATTCTGGATCCTCATGATTGAAAGAGTAAAGAAAAATTAACATAATTCAGATTTCCAAAGTTGTTAAAAAATACCAGTTTTCTTCTATCAAAAAGAATCCTATATAATACAGAGGTAATCTGCAAATTGACCATCACTCTACCATAGAAGATGGCCAACCCTATGTGAACACAAGATGGCCGCCACAAGATGGCCAGCAGGGGAGGACAGTTGGGAAGGACTCAGGCCTGCAGGGAGGGCAATTGGGGGAAACCAGACCTGCAGGGGAGGGCAGTTGAGGGGGTCAAGGCCTGCAGGGGAGGATAATTAGGGACAAGCAGGCTGGCAGTAGAGAGAAATTAGGGGCAATCGGGCCAGCAGCATAGTAGTTAGATGTCAATCAGGCTGGCCAGGGAGTGGTTACAGGGTGGTCAGGTTGGCAGGCAGAAGTGGTTAGTGGCAATTAGAAAGGCAGGCAGGTGAGAAGTTGGGAGCCAGCAGTCCTGGATTGTGAGAGGGATGTCTGACTGCCCATTTAGGCCAGATTCTACATGCTTGGCTACCCCTAACTAATTCTACATGGAATCCCATGTAGGATCGGGCTTAAAAGGGTAGTTGGACATCCCTCAAGGGGTCCTAGATTAGAGAGGGAGCAGGCTGGGCTGAAGGACACTGCCCTCCCTGCCCCCCTGTGCACGAATTTCATGTATCTGGCCTCTAGTTTATATCTAATGATCATTAATTATGACTTTAATTCTAGCTTCAACCATGGATTATAAAACTTTTCTGATTGTGACTTTTTGATTACCTGCCTTTATGTGTTAGGTGTCCTAAAGGCCAAACTCCATTAGCAATCCTTTCAGGTGATAGCATCTACACATAGGCTCTACAGCAGTGATTCTCAACCTGTGGGTCACAACCCACAGGTTGAGAATTGCTGGCAGGGTCTCCTAAGACCATCAGAAAACACAGATATTTACATTACAATTCATAACAGTAGCAAAATTACAGTTAAGTAGCAGCAACAAAAATAATTTTATGGTTGGGGGTCACCACAACATGAGGAACTGTATTAAAGGGTCACAGCATTAGAAAGGTTGAGAACCACTGACTTAGATGGTTCAAGCATCACCTCCTCTCAGAGGTCATTGACCACACACTCAACCATTGCTGTTCTCCACCCTATTTTCTATAATTCTCTATGACCTTACCCTGACTATTTTTTTTTAAGGTTTATCAGTCTCTGAAACTATATTACTTTTATAAACTTACTAGTGACCTGGTTCATAGCTTTGTACACATTGAAAGGAAATTAATTAGAAAGTGGCCAGCAGGACAGGACTGTGTGAAACTGGCCAACCGCTCGTGGTCCCTCCCTGACATCTGTGGAGTGAGCAGGGTCCCTTTGGCAGCTGGGGTCCCTTGGTCTCACCTGCAGGGATTGGGCTGAAATCAGCTCTCCAATATCTCTTGAGGGGTCTGGGATTGCAAGAGAGTCTCTGCAAAGTTGTTGTCTTATAGGGTGTGGAACACAAATGCAAGTGTGCAGTAAACCAGATTCAGCTCGACAGTGCCAAGTAACAACATAACCCATAGCTGAAGGTGGAATCACATGACCCCAGAAAGAATTGGACTCCCTCCTCTCTGGTTTCAGTTGTGGGTGATCGGGCCTGCAGGGAAGTGATTGGGGTTAGGGAGTATCAGGCTGGCAGGCAGAAGCAGTTAGGGGCAATCAGGAAGGCAGGCAGGTGAGAAGTTGGGAGCCAGCAGTCCTGGATTGTGAGAGGGAATTTATAATTCACTAGACATTGACCTTAGAGAGGAGCAATGCTCATAAATAGTATGGCCTTTAGGAGCCACAGAACCTCCATAAGGAAACCAAGTTGTCAGGTGTGTCACTTGACAACTGCCCCTGCCAAGTCACTGCAGCTCGGCAGCTCCCGCATTGAGTGTCTGCACCCTGGTGGTCAGTGCACATCATAGCAACCAATCAGATGTTTAGACACTTAGCATATTAGCCTTTTATAAAAAAAATCATCATTCTCCATCCCTTACAATTTAAGGTGTATAAGAATAGGAATTTCTTATCTTATATATCCCCTATATCCCCAATGCCTAGAACGGTGCCTGGCATGTGTCCAATAATCAGTTGCTGATATCATTGATTTTTAACAAATTCATACAGTTCTTGAAGACATCTTGGTTTCCATATGGAGGTTCTGTAGCTCTTAAAAGGCATACTATTTATGAGCATTGCTCCTCTCTAAGATCAATGTCTAGTGAATTACAAATGATACTAGCTGATTCTAACAAACTAAGTGGCTAATAAAATTTCATATCTTGGCTAAAGAACTCTTAGATATATATTTTTTAAAGAGCAGATTTAAAAAAATATATTTTATTGATTTTTTACAGAGAGGAAGGGAGAGGGATAGAGAGTTAGAAACATCAATGAGAGAGAAACATCGATCAGCCGCCTCCTGCACGCCCCTTACAGGGGATGTGCCTAAAACCATGATACATGCCCTCGCCGGAAATCGAACCCGGACGTTTCAGTCTGTAGGCTGATGCTCTCTCCACTGAGCCAAACCAGTTTTGGCGAACACTTAGATATTTTTAGAGACTATATTAGTGAATGATGTTATTAATAATTTTGTTTTTGGATTTTATTAATAAGTTAGTTGACCTAAGTATCTACTTACTTTTAAAAGCAGATTTCCATTATACTAGTCTTTTGTATTGAAAATTAATGGGATGAGCATGATATCACAATGATATTCCAACAAATACCAAGCACATCAACATTTGATGAATAAATAACCATTCAGTATCCAAATAATGATTCTTAATTAAAAGGAGGAAATTCTTTTTAAATATTATAGATCAGAGGCAGAGAATAGATCATAACAAAAAGATTCCTGTTAGCATGAGTGGTTCCCAAAAGTATCTGCATATTAGAACTACTTGGGGGTATTTCAAAACTTCCCAATTAAATCACAATTTCTAGTAGTAGGACCAAGGGGAATCAATAGTTTTGAAGCTGCATAGATGATTCCAAAGTGCAAGTAATTTGTGAGGGGAATTTTTAAAAGTAAACTATCACATTGTTCATGAGACAAAGATGTCACATCTACTATTTGCTTGGCTCTTTACTATGACTAAAAACTATGACAATGGAACAACTATTCAATTTTGTACAATTTTTTAAGTTGGTGAGCTTTAAAGTTTTGATGATTTACAAGAAATAATTTAAGCTATTTTTCTGTCAGTAATGCACAAGCTCATTGTTCCCCACAGTGTTATATGGAACAGTGCTCTTCTAAGCACTGTCAGTCTGAGAGTTCTAGATGTGTGATCTCTATGTTTAGACATTCAGGAGTGTCCTGATTCACATTATCATGTGAAACAGTTCTGAGATGTCTAGGAACAAAGAACACTTGAGTCTCTTTTTTAAACTCAGTATTTTATAAATATATTTGAGAAAATAAAAAATCCATGGAGCGCATTTATTTTAGTATTATACCAGACATAAGCTTAGGGTTCATTAAGTGATTTCCAACCCAGGCCCCTTCCCTAGATTCTAGACTGTCTTTTTATAACTTTACCAAGTATCTTAAAGCCTACAAATTCAAAACGAAGCTTCTGTTTATACAGCCCCTCTGAATTCAACTAGGTTTTTTGTCTCTTATTTTACAGATGCTTTTCTAAGTGCTTCATACATGGTAATTAATCTAATACCCCCAGCACTATGTCTTTTGTTGTTATTACTATTATTAATTACTAGAGGCCTAGTGCATGAATTCATACACGGGTGGACGGGTGGGGTCTGGCCCCAATCACAGCTGATCTGGCCAGGCCAGCACGGGGGAAGAGATGTGGGAGGTTGGCCATCCAGGGAGAGGAGCCCTCCGGCAGTTGGCTGGTACACCCCACAACCTGATCAAACTCCTGGTCTAACTCCCAGTCAGAAGACAATTTGCATATTGGCCTTTTATTATATGATTATTATAATCTTCCTTTAAGAGATGAGGACACTGAGACAAAGAAAAGCAAAGCTAATACATACAAAGTTCCCTCACAGTTTTAGGTTATTATTCAAATGTTGGAGGCCCAGTGCATAAAATTTGTGCATGTGGAGGTGGGTGTGTGTGTCCCTTAGCCCAACCTGCACCTACTGCAATCCTTAAATTTCTTTCTACTCAGCACTTTCCACTATCTATTTCAGTTAATTTATTCATTGGCTTTCTACTACACTGAAATGTAAGTTTTACATTGGCAGATATTTTTATCTGTTTTCTTCACTGAATGTCTACAGTGAGTGCAAGTTTAATGAATATTACTGAGAGTTGTACACTCGACCAGAACACTAGTGGGCTGGAAAGCATAATTTATGAATCACTGGACTAGACCATCATAAAATAATAAACTTAAAATTTTAAGTGAAGATTATTCAAGTCTCCTTAATAACATATTTCAGGGATGTATACGTACTAGTGTAAAAAGTTGTATAATTATGTAATTTAAAAATTTCATGACTACATGAAATTCAGAAACTCTATTCTACTTTTATTATGATGATTTGGAATAATTCTTGTTCACTGCCAGTACTACAAATAAATATTAAAAGGTTTGTTTTTCCAGGAGTTGAATTAATCAAGAAATAAATTTCTAACTAAACTGCATATAAAGCAATCATATGTAATAAAAGCCTAATATGCAAATTGTTCCCACGATCAGGAATTCAACTGCTCGCTATGATATACACTGACCACCAGGAGGCTGCATGGAACATGGTGGGCATTGGCAATGTGCTGCAACCTCTCACCGGCTACCTGAGGGCGGGGATGACAGGGATGGAGGTATGGTGAGAATGTGGGGTGTCCACTGAACTCACTCTTACTCCCCTTGCTCCACTACCCCAGGATGCCAGGGCTCATGTGCCAGGGAAGCCCCTATGCTCAGATGATAAGTACCAGCAAGGAGCCTACCCCACACCCGCATGGCATCTTCCTGGTGAGCTAGGCCACAGTCACCAGGACAGCAAGGGCCTGTTGGGCTCCCCATGGGATCACACAAGAGCTGGCCACGCTCACTGAAACTCCCCTTGGGGCTCTGGTACCCTGACTCAGGTGGAGGGGAGTGTGTGGTGGTCTGGGGTCCAGGTGCTGCCCAGGGCCAGAGGTGAGTGGGACCTGCCCTTCAACACCAGATGCTTGTACTACAATCGCTGGTCAGGCATAGGGACCACACCAATTTTTGTGCCCTGGGTCTCTAGTTATATAATAACTGTTCAATATTGGAATCAAGAGTTTGTAGAGTAACAACTAGGTGTCAAGCATTGTGCTGAGAATTAATTAAAATGTCATAGACTAAAGGCTCAGCATGCACAAAATTATGTGCGAGTAGCTCACTTCCTCTTTCCTCAGCTAACTGTCCTGTCCATTGCCACTCATAGCTCGTGCCCTGCCCTCCACTATTCGTATCTCTCTGCCACTCATAGCCTTCTGCTGCTTGTAGCTCTCCATTGCTAGTAGCTCACTGACCAGCCCTGCCCTGCCCATTGTGAGAGCTGCTGCTCCCGAGCAGGGGAGAGGGACCGAGAAGTGCTTGATGCACCTCCTGGTGGTTTTACACTATTACGGCCATGGGCCTTTTATAATATAGATTATACATCCTTGGGGCACACAAGCTTTAAAAATTTCAATGGTGTAACTTATTGGTAAAAAATTACATTAGTTGCTCTTTCACATTCAATGTTCTTTCATTTTCTGTCTAGTAACTAGTTTTCAATATTAAATTAAAACATTTCATACACTATGATGAAAAGTAAGTCTACTGTAAATTTTTGATTCACTTAATTTCTGGTACTCTGCTTATTTTCTAGGGTTACTTACAATTAGAAGTAGTAAAAACAAATTTTGGAAGAAGTATTTATATCATCCATATATTTTATTGAATCAATTTTATATTTTTAATTTGAATTACTGATATAGTATATAATTTTTATTTTCATATTAAATTTTATATTTTGAAAAATGAGTGTCCACATATGACCAAAATAATTAAATCACAAAAAAGTAAATATTTCGAAATTAAATTTCCTCACCAGCCCTGACCTCTGGGTCCTCAGTTCTCCAGAGGCCATCATTATTCCAACCTCTAGGCTACCTTTCAGAGAACTATTTGTTCATATGTAATGTGCCAAACCTAACACATTATTGTTTTATATTTGACTAGGGGCCTATTACAGCCTGTGGGTACAATGCCCATCTTTAAAATATATGTTTAATGAAGGGTGCACCAAACACACATTTTGTCCAAATGCTGAATTATAGGGAATAAAAATCACTATTTGGCTGAAACTGAGACCAAAGGCAAATATAGCAACAAAAATGGGAACTTTTGGAATATAGGAATATAGTTGATATTTAAAAAATTACTCCTATGATTTTAATATTACAATTTTTATAGGTTGCATTTTTAAAGTTTGATATTCTATTACAAATCAATAATTTCTCAGTTTTCATCATCCAAATATTTTAATATGTTGATGTTCCACTCTTTAGTCTTCCTTCAAGACAAAAGAAATTGACAAACAGAAGTTTTGTTTTTCAAGTCTTATGGCCTAAATGAAATTATGCATGCTAGCTCATTAAATAATTCTATAACAATTAGATTTATGATATCATTTAATCTCCATCTTTCTACCTTTGTTGTATTTTCTCAAAAACTAACTCAACACATTTTAATATTTTTCAATGTATTTCATAATATATGTTATATTTTATACATAATATTTAGAGTATTCACAGATAACTTAGATACGTCTTATACCTGTAATAATACATGTACTCTGTACATTTATACTTCTGTTCACTGATAGAGTTTTAGCATATATCTGCCCCCCCCAAAAGAAAAATATTTTCCTTCCAAGTTACAAATAGTAACTTACTTATATTTGAAAGGGAATCCTATGATAGAAACAGTAACTCTGCATGTCATGCTTTCTTCATATTAGGTGCTTTACACTGATTATGCATTGGTGATCTATGCAAGCACATGATCATATATTAACCAAAAAAAAAAAAAATTCAAGGATGCCAGAATGGTGTTGAACTAGGCATTTGGCTATCTATATTTCCATATACAGAGAATGAAGTCAAAGCCAAATAACTGATTTTGACTAAATACTCATACCAAAGATAAACTTCAGCACCTTCCTAACTCAGCATAAATGACATTATTATAGACTAGAGTTTTGGTGCACGAAATGCATGCACCAGGGAATAGGAGGGGGGGCAGGGGGATAAAGTGTCCTTCAGCCTGGCCTGCACCCTCTCACAATCAGAGACTGCTGGCTCCTAACTGCTCGCCTGCCTGCCTGCCTGCCTGATCACCCTTAACCACCTTTGCCTGCCTGCTTGATTACCCTAACTGCTCCCCTGCTGGCCTGATCACCCCAAACACCTTTGCCTCATCTCACACCCAGGACCCAGGATTCTCTCTTAAATCTGGTTGCAGGCACCTGGGACCTGGGCTTCCCTCCCTCTGGCCAGCCAAAGTCACCCAGGACTTGGGCCAGCTTCACCTGGGCTGGCTGCAGCTGCAGAGGACTGTGGGTGGGCAGCTTTGCCCTGGCTGCAGCCTCAGGTGCCTGGGACCACAGAGCGGGCAGCTTGTACCTCTCCCAAGCCATAGGCGCAGGTGCAGCCACTGGCACCCAGGACTGCAGGGCAGATGGCTTGTCCCTCTCTGGGGCCTTAGCCTGGCTGGTCCCCATGCCTCTCTCCCTAGTGTTGAATGTTTGAGTTGTTAAGGCATGAAGGTTTGAGGGCATGAAGGTGTGAGGGTATGATGACTATTTGCATATTAGCTCTTTATTATATAGGATTATTTCAAACTTTCTTAATTTTCTTTATTATTTGACAGTTCTCTGATTCCAAGCTGTTCTAGTTCCATAAAGTGTTAGTTCAAAATTGTACCAGCTCCATAGCCAGTACTCCCTGTTTGGTCTTTCAGATTGGTAATGAAAATATGTTTTAAATAACTTTTATAAGTTCAAAAATATCTAAAGCATTGTGCCCTGGCCAGCTTGCCTCAGTGGATAGGGCATCAGCCTGCGGACTGGGGCGTCCAGGGTTCCATTCCAACCGAGGGCACATGCCTGGGTTGTGGGCTCTGTCCCCATTGGGGGGGGGGTGTGCAGGAGGCGGCCGATCAGTGATTCTCTTTTATCATGGATGTTTCTCTCTCTCTCTCTCTCTTTCCTTCTCCCTTCCTCTCTGAAATCAATAAAGAAATATATATTTAAAAATATATATATATATAACATTGGAATGAAATAGCGTTTTTACTACATATATTTTAGTCCCTGTAATCAGAATAAACCTGTGAATATAGCGTGTACTGGGATACACTAACTTCTATC
Source organism: Lasiurus cinereus (assembly GCA_011751065.1). Taxonomy (NCBI): domain Eukaryota; kingdom Metazoa; phylum Chordata; class Mammalia; order Chiroptera; family Vespertilionidae; genus Lasiurus; species Lasiurus cinereus. The sequence continues at coordinate 70,065,679 of JAAGEH010000307.1, forward strand.
TTATATAGAAAACATATCAAAATTTAAAATACATGCACAATAATTTCCTATTTTATAACTTGTAGACTATGAATATGTATTTCCAAATAGTTACTAGTTGGTATTTAAACTATAGTCTGTAGTAAATAGCTTTATATTCAGTATTTTATTTGAGATTGATTTACAAAACCATGCTTTTTTATTTGCTTTTTGAATATCTGTAGTCACTCTATACACATAGAGATAATCTAACTGTTTATTTTACATTAAAATTAAATATTATAGTAATACTCATGATGATTTCAAATACTTCATATTTTAATTAATTTACTTTGAAATGAGAATACATTTCATTACTTTAAAATATAAACAAAAATGTGGGTATATCTCCTGCTTTTATTAAAATTATCTGATTCTCATAGACGTATTTTTAATAGAGTTGAAAAAAGTTTTAACTTTGAAAGCTGCCCGAGGATGTTGTTTTAAGTCATGGGGATAAATACTTCTAATATGGCATATTTTCAAGAATGCACTGAGAACATTATCACTGAATATTAATCCTACTCAGTTTTCATATGGCTCTTATCTGTGGCTAATCAGTCAACCAACCAAAGCCTGATGCAAAGTGAACTGGGGAGCTATAAATAAAAATAATTAAAATATTTTTTATGTTAACCAGTATCTAAGGCAGACATGATTCAGGGCTTACTTTATCTAACAAATATTTCTTCACTTTCCCACACTCTCATTTTGGGATACCAGCACAGCATTCTGAAGAATTTTTTTTTTCCCCTTCTTATTGTAACTGGCTTATCTGACAGTCTGGCTGTGTTTGGCTGATGATTCTCCACAGTAAAAGTTTTCACACTTACTCATCTAAACACTGGAAAACATGAAAATGATTTTCATCTTGTTTGTTTAATATATAAATTTTATGCTCAAACCCCAGACACATTTTCAGATTTACTTCCTTTTCTTCAAAGTTCTCTATCCTGTGTGTTTTATCTCTCAGTTATCTTGTGAGGCATACCAATAAAATAAAAGGGAACAAGAGAATTCTATCAAAAGAAAGCTCAGAAATAAGAGAAATTGTTCATGTGAAAACTATTAGAATGGTTATATGATAACACATTTATTTGTTCAGAAAGGTGTTTTGTATGCTTATTTTGGAAACATATATTTAACAAATATATTTCAAATAAATTACATTTTGTTTCTACGAACATCTATTTTAAACTTTCTTGAAATGCCTGTTTGAATAGTTTTAGTCATAATCATGTTAGATCATGCTTCTCTACTGAGGAGATTTGCATAGATTTTAGATCCTAAAAACAGATTTTATTTTACTGAAAAAAATCAATAAAATTATTTCTTTTGCTTCTGCTCTAATGTAATTAGTTTTCTACCAAAGACATCCATGTTTACACTGAATTAATTTATAAGTCTCTTTCTTTTTTTACTTTATTACTTCATTTGTCCTCAAATTATACTTATTTTTCTAAAGAATAATTTGTTAACAGAACATTCATTGCTAAGGTGACAGCATTATTTATTCCAATTCTATTTGGAGTGACACAGAAAGTGGATTTATTGCCTTGCTTTTCCTTTACTATTTAAACTGTCTTGATTTTCTCGGTGTAAATTAGAGGATCTGGTGAATTAGAGTATCTGAATCAAGTGAAAGAGGGAATTCTAGGAAAAATAATCCAAGATGACAACAATTTCATAAAGAGAAAAATATTTACCATACTACTTTTAATTTCATGTGGCAATGCAATGATTATGTGCATTTTAAAAACTTTTTTATTTGCCTAATTGTACTTTTTTGAATATAATAATTGTTACTGATTTTCTTTAGTGCATCCTTAAGTCAGAAAAATGTACAGCCATTCCTACTACAATGTGATTCCAGTGTAACAAATATATGAACTCAAACTAAAGTTCATTGGGATTAAAGTTCGCATTAACAAAGTTCTAATGCAAATTAGGATATGCTTTTATGAAATTTATTAATATATGATTCTAATTATCTGTACTGAGAATTTTAGCATTACCTTTATTTTTCTTTTATTTACCAAAAACTCTTTCCATTTCCCCAAAGCTAAGAGTCAAATGATAAATATATCATTTGTATTATTGTTTAGTGTTCTATTATTCTATTATAGTGTTATTGTATTATCAAAGCACATCCCCAGTTTTCTTTTCAAAAATTCAAATAAGAACACAACTGACAGCTTTTTAAAGCTATGATGTTCAACATATGCTTAGGTAATATTGTTTTAGAGAAAACAAGGTCAATCTTTTCCCATGATGGGATCCACACAACATAACTAGGAATGTGCTCCATAGATATACATAAAACCTCTTTTTTTTTTTAATATGTGGAGGTTTCAACATGAAGATTAGGAACTTCTTTTTCTGATAGGTTGGCTGTCCACAAAACTCGCTCATTCGTGTTCATTGAATGTTGTTAGCCTTATCAGTAATCCAGTTCTCCATTGATTTTCAGTGTATGTTTAACAGTGCTTGAATTCTGTTGCCTTTATAATTTTCTGCCACATGACTAATAAATGCACATTTACCATCTAACAAAGCACTTAAACGCATGTTGTGGTAAAATTTCTGAGTCTCAAAAAAATGTGTCATGCAACCTTGTTAATCGTGTATTCATAACAAACCTGAAGGCCATAAAAACAAAATTCTCAAGGTGTACAGTAGGCAGGCTGTGAAACGGTAGGAAGTGGAACATTAAAAATGAAGTGCACACGATTTGCAGGTACCTTGAGGCAGCGATTGAACAGGAAGCGCTGCCTGGCCAGGTGGGATGGAGATGAGTCCCTGACGCTGAAGGCTGAGCAGATGTTGCTGCTGCTGGAGCTGTTGCATCTGGAGAAGCTGCTGCTGGAAGACAAGCTGCTGGGCTGCCAACTGCTGCTGCTGCTGCTGCTGTTGCTGCTGCTGCTGCTGCTGCCAGGACACCCAGCCCCGTCAACAGCACAGAACATGGTCGCACACAGGCCTCACACAGAGAAACGCATATCCTCTCACTATCCAGTAAGTTTTCACAAGCAGAATGCATGCAAGTTCTAGATTTTCAGTTGCCTTTCTTTCAAATATTATGCAGCAGCAAGAACCAGAGAATTTGCATTAAGAGTTTGGGGCAAGAGCTAGATAAATATATAACAAAAGCTCAGACTTTTTTTTTTTAATGGGCTTATTGCAGATGATAGTACATTTACCTAGGCCGGTGGTCGGCAAACCGTGGCTCGTGAGCCACATGCGGCTCTTTGGACCCTTGAGTGTGGCTCTTACACAAAATACCATGGCCGGGGTGAGTCTATTTTGAAGAATTGGCATTAGAAGAAGTTTAAGTTAAAAAAAATTGGCTCTCAAAAGAAATTTCTATTGTACTGTTGATATTTGGCTCTGTTGACTAATGAGTTTGCCAACCACTGACCTAGGCTAAAAGAATAACAGTTTATAGAAAGTCAAGTTCAACAACATCATTCCCCGGTTCCCTCTATGGAATAACTTTGATCCACAGAGGTCCATGAATATGGTCTCGCAATCTATTAGTGAACTAGGATGTAACCTTCACAGGATAGGCCTGTGAGCTCTCTCTCTTCCTTCATCTCTTATCTTATAGGAATATATTAAAGGCTGAATTATGTTCAAGGCCAAAAAAGTGTCCTTATTAGAAGGAAAAGTATAACTTCCAACTTTGTGAGGCATGATAATGTGATCACTAGTTCTTTGGACTCAGGAAGGTATGAGAAGGAAGTGAACTTCAAAGAGGGATAAGCTTCTGTGGAAGACCTTTTCCTTTGGTTTGGGGAAAAGAAACTTCTGATGCGCTCACTGGAAAACAGACTGCATAATGGAGCAAGTCATGTGGATTGCCCAAAGCCTCCAGAGAAATAAGGGAGCAATTTCTATTCTGTAGTTGATGGCTGCCTGAAAATTCTATTCACAAATCCAAACAAAATCAAAGCCTCGGGAGGTCAAAACTGTTTCCTGGACGTTTGCATAATGGCAGCTTGAAGACAACGGCTCTGATACCTGCTGATCAATTTAACTACTTCAACGTGTTTTGTTTGTATTATGTTTATAGTTGATGCAGTTTGCTGACAAGTGCAAGCTGGGCCTGAGAAGCCAGCTTGTCAATTTGATTTATGAGCATATCAAACTGAAACTTTCTACTCGCCACTCCAAACCTACAGTAGCAGTTCATTAATCAGAAGCCTGTGACTTTGAAATCTGTGCTCGACCAGTTTCTCCCCGAGACTCCCCCAACCCCCAACAATAGGTCAAATTTGCATGCATGTTCTCTGAGCAGCAGCCCTGAGAAAAATATGGTGTCCTCACCAACTTAGATTCTCCTATAAACACAAGGTAATCGGTACTTGTTCGGCGTGCCGCTTGCTCTTTGTACACTGAGTCATTAGTGAACATTAGATGGCAGCAGCATTGGATTGGAACTCTCCAGTTCCAAGCTACAAAAGAGGACAGCAGGACAGTGCTGTGGTCACTGTTATTAAGCTCAGTAAAAATGCATAAGAACGCACCTTTGACAGCAAAAACCTTGTGATAGGAAGATCTGAGACCACCCTGGCTGTACTCACACTCTTTCAGCCTCACACTCTTCTGTATCAAGGAGTGGGCCAAACCCTACCTCTTTCACTTGCTTTCCAGGATGTTGCTGCTGCTGCTGCTGCTGCTGCTGCTGTTGCTGCTGCTGCTGTTGCTGCTGTTGCTGCTGCTGCTGTTGCTGCTGCTGCTGTTGCTGCTGCTGCTGCTGTTGCTGCTGCTGCAAAAGCTGAAGATGTAACTGCTCTTGCTGTTTCTTGTAAAACTCTTGTAGTTGTTGCTGAATAAACCATTTTGACTTTAATAAATAAAGGCAAAAGTTTCATGTATTACAAATCTCCTACACTCTTCTAGACTGGCAAATGGTAGTGTCCATTAAGATTTGCCTCACAAGGACAATATATA
>JAAGEH010000307.1:70071049-70076049 GCA_011751065.1 Lasiurus cinereus
TACACACACACACACACACACACATTGGATTTAAGGAGACATCTGCATACACATTTTTCCAAGGCAGCTCTGAAATTTTCCAAACCCGAATCCAAAAATAAAAAATGCCCTAGGTAAAAGAGTATAGAAAATCTATATTATAAAGGGCCAGAACCAAATAAATACCCTAAATTATGACATCCGAAGTCCCAACAGTGTGTAAAAATAGGTTATATCCTACCATTTATACAACCCAAATACATAGCTATAGAGAATCAGGTTTTTCAGTTGTGATTGGGAAAAATGTAATCATTAGATATACAGAATAATGTCAGACAGAAACACAGCGACTGGGCCTGTAGTCACCATGATCTCCAGGAAAAGTCAATGGCATCAAATCCACTTAGGGGTTCAGTGATATACTTATTAGTTCTGTTACTTTTTTAAAAAAGATAAAATTTATGACCTGATGGCTTAGCTGTTTAACTTTATTCTAATAAGGAGATACTTCTCTTCCTAAACAAAGAACATATGTCTTGGGGGTGAGTTGAGAAATTGGAATGTTACTCTCCCTATTGTAACAAAATAGCCAGTTTAAATTTCATACTTACACAAACTAAAAAGAATGCTAAAATTTTAGGAGTTTTAAAAGTAATAATCATCTAGGAATCTCTTTGTAGGTTTATTGGCAAGTCTACAAAACAAATGTACCTAAGTATTTGGATATTTAAATACTGATTTATTCCATGTTACAATTACACCTCTCTCTGCTTTTATCTTACACTTTAATGAATCTAAAAACAACAATGACAAGGGATCTGTTCTTATGAAACTCATCAATTAAAGCATCACAGTTATCTTCTAGATGCTGATAAGTTGGCCTTTTAAATGAAGAATAAATTGTCAAATATGCCCATGATGCAGTGACCATAAGGCATAGCTCCCGTGCCATGCGAGAACACCAAAGCAGGTAACCCACATTACCTGCTGCAGCATGACTGCCTGCTGCTGCTGAAGAAGGGCTTGGAGCTGCTGAGGAGATAGGACTTGCTGCTGAAGGATCTGCTGCATTTGCTGAGGGGTAATTACCTGGGGAGTCATCATGGCCACCGACACAGGTACCTAGATAGAGAGAAAAGAGAAAATGCAGTCACAACCAATGTCTGTTAACATATTTCACAGCTGTGTGTCATGGCGAATAAATTCCTTAGTGACGATGACCTATAATTTTATGTAATATTTGATATATTATCGAATGATTTAATAATAATATTAAAGTACTACTATTGTTATACACTAGCTTTCTAGATGCATCATATTTCATAATAAAGATTCTATCTTCATGATCCACACCTCTAATGTATTATACTAAGGTATTTGAGCTTTTACTAGCATAGTTAAAAATAAAGTTTTAATAAACGGTGTTATCAATACTTCATAATGGATCATCTTAACTCACAGTGCTATTAACAAAAAGCCTTTTGGAATGTTTTAAAGATATAATTAAGATAAATAATAGAGATTAAACAATAGGAAATAATATGCCTATAAACAAGTTATCAAAGCTAGTAAAAAAATGTATGTAAAATGTGCTTACTCATAAAACATAATCACCATCTTTAAAATTTTATTTATAAGTGAAATATATAATAGTACTAGAAAATACATATAATAATACATATTACTACATGAGTACATGTAGTAACTCATCTAATATATATATATATATATATATATATATATATATATATATGCAAATAATTCCATAGATCCTCTCAAAGAAGAAATCACAGCTTCATCTTTAAAAATTTTATTTCACTCTAACTAAACTTATACCAGGAAGTCTAGAAATCTAAAAATTACTGAAAGATTGTTCATTAAACTGAAAAAATGTATTTTCCTTTCTACCATTTCCTTCTCAATGGTCTGAGAATTAAAGAGTCAAAGAATAAAAGGAAAAAGGAGGGAGAAAAAGAAACAGAGAAAAAAAGAGGAAGCAAGAAAAATACAGCGTAAGAAAAGCTAGAGAGAAAGTCCTAGAGAAATAGACAAAGGATGTGGAGAGATAGGAAAAGGATGGCAAGAGAGGTAAACAGGAAAACCTTGAATAAAAGCCTGAGTTGTATGCCAAGTTCCCAGGCAGGCACTCCATTGAAGGCGCTACTTTCAGTACTAAGCTGCATGTCAACTTGCCAAATTAGCAAACTTTAAAAAGAAATCACTTTCTTTCCTAGAAAAGACAATTTATTTTTACCATAAATAAGAGCAAGTATTTATGTACATAATGCTTTAGAACAACTTCTTGGTACATCATTTAATCAAAACAGAAAAAGATTAACAGACATGGTTCACAATTTATTTTAATAGTCTTTTTAAATACAACTCAACATTGTCAAGTCCTGGCATTTTATGTTGTAAAGAAAGGAGAAATTAATAACAAAAAGTAAATTAGAAGAAAAAGGAAAAGAAATGCAGCATAGATTAAGTGCTCAATTAAGAAAAATATGTTCATATTTGATGTTAAAAAAGCTATGTCTTTCTTTTTCATCTGGTATGTAGAAATATGAATTAAGTATATATAATTTTGTGGAAGGAAAAGAATTACATTATAACAGCAAGAAATTCAAAAGTGATTTCAAAAATATTTCTGGATTGTTAAAAAACACACTGACATATTAGAAGTTACTGTATCTTAATTTTATCATAATACAAAGCATTGTGAAATTAATTACATGCGGTAAAGATAATTTACCCAAATGGCAAGCCACCTGTTTAGTTGTTTAAATACTTAATGGTCAGTTTACTTATGTGTTTGTTCTTTTATAAACAAATAGAATGGTTGAAACAAAACAGTTTGGAAAACCATTATCTATGTACAAAAATGCCTTTTCTTTTTATAATCATTTACCTTATACTGTTTTCAAACAACAAAGAATCAAAAAGGAATCAAGCAACAGAGAGATATATATTATATTTTAAAAAGACTGTTAATCTAGATAAATAGATAGGTAAGTAGATGAATAGATATTACATGGATGTAGGTAGCTATATACATATATATATATATGTAGATATATATGTTCTATAACATTTATTATGTCTGAGAAATTTGCCATACTTCAGTTTCCTAATAGCCTCTTATCACTTTTTTAGCATATTGCTTTCACTTATCTACTACAAATAAAACTATTTTATGTGTAACCGATAACAAATGCATTTTCTAAAAAAAGTTTTATAAATAAAGGTATGCACTTCAAGTTTAGAGTCAGATTTCAGCTTATTCAGATTAGTTTCTATTATGAGTGATCTAGTGTATAAACAAATTTAAGCAAGTTTTTTTTCTTTTACCTTTTCATTCTTCAGAGCTTATTTTTTCCCCTTTTGCTATGAGTGGAAAATCATTTTCTAAATATTAAATGGCATGTATTGCCCTTGAAATTTAACTTTTAAGGCATAAAAATAACCACATCACTGTTATTCTAATATCATATGAATCACATGTAATGTGATGTTCAGGAAATTTTAAGCAGTTTTTGGCCTACCATCTATGACACTGCCATCTAAAACTGACAGCACATAGACATAAGATATGTAGAAAGATAAGCCACGTAACACACAACTAATTGAATATTCTACTTCTGTAATTTATGTATAAAAACACAAATTTAAAATAATTACATATGTAAGAATGTATAAGTGTATGCCTTAGGGATTTTTAACATTACAAATAAGCCAATGATATTGTTTCCAAAATCCACATACCTAAACTCTTCCCAAATGAAATACTTTAGGCTAATTAAAATTGTAATTACTTTAATAAATAGAAAAATAGTTTTCCTATAGGTGTCAGTTATGGGTTAATGTAAATTGTTCAATGTGTCTTGTTCAGAAATTAATGATTCTTAAAATGCAGGACTTTTCCATTTTTAAGTGATTTATTTTAAGTGACACATTTCCTTTATTTCTCCATAATCACTTTTGTTACTGTCCCATTGCATTTTTTGCTACTATAAGTTACTCTAGGAATTCACTAAAAAAAGATAAAGATTAATAAGTACATACATATTTTTTGCTATTATACTACTTATCAATACTTAAAAAGCTAAATCAGCATCACATTTGAAGGTCTATGGATAACTTTCTAAAATATATATACATTAGCAACTTAGGAAATAATAGTAAAAGTCAAAAGCACTTAGGCATTAAGCATAAGGAAATATTTTCCACTAGATATGTAATTTTGTTAATGCAAATGTTCTTATGAGGAACCACAATTTAAATGTGCGATAGAAGAAGGGAGGAAGAAGTTATCTCAGATAGCTTCTGGTGAGAAGACAAATAAAAGTCTGGTTGGGTCTAAGAAAACATGATATTTTATGCAGCTGCCAAATGAATCAGAAGGAATAATTTACTTAAATAGATGTCCTAGTGGAAACTGTATTCTATCAATTAAAATCTCTTTCAGAGTGAAGAAAGGAAAAAGAGTCCATTTTGGTTAGTAGAGAAATTTTTTCTCTACTGCTATTTGCTATGCTGACAGATCTAAAAAGTCCCTATAGTGATACATTAAGTAAGGGTTTAATTTACCCTATTTATTTTCTGATTCAATGAATTAAGCATAAACCAGATGTGCTGCTCTGGGCATCAAAAAGTACTAGGTACATGAACATGAAGTTAGCGTTATATATTCTGAAATGAGAGAAGAAACATTCTGAAACTTGAAATGAGTCAAAATAGTAAAAGTCAAAAGCATTTAAACATTATCTTAGAGTAGGTGGGAACTGCCTTTAGATTTTAAGAAACAAATGATAAATGTGTTTACATTAAGCTTCTAAGCATACCTGATTGAAAGGGTCAAAAAGTTTTTTAAGAAACAATGCAAAGATCATGTCTACCCTCAAATAAACCTAAATAGTTCTTTTAAGAGTTATGAAAATGGACCAACATTTTTATTTGCTATAATAAGTGCATTGTCTGTTTACAATCTAGTTCAGCTGGAATATTTCGGAATGTCTTAGGTT
>JAAGEH010000307.1:70081049-70116336 GCA_011751065.1 Lasiurus cinereus
AATACATATACATTTATCACGAAAATTTATGTTATATATACTGTTTTTTATACCTAATACAGACTTAAGTCCTAGATTCAGAACACATGTTCCAAATTCAAAATAAACTGTCACAATACCATGAGAAACAGTTAAACAATTACTTAAAAAGTCTATTCAAATGATTACTTTTTATAGATTAAATATAAGTGATAATACTGGACCTACTGATTGAAAAAAAATGGCCCTAATTTGGTTTTACACAGATAACTATTTAGTGATTAGCAAGATAATACAACTATCATTTATAGTTTCTTTTCACAAGTGGCCACTCCTTTTTTATAAAATTCTACCACACCAGAGGGTCAATCAGATAATGCGAATATACACAATATTTATTCTTACAAATGATGATAACACAATACTAATGAAAATATAGATAGCAACAAAAAGCCTAGCTGCAGTGTCAGAGTTTAAAACTAAAAAAAATTCACTCTAGCCGGTAAATTTTTTCTTAAGTGATGAGAGCATCAGCCTTCAGAATCAAGGTTCTGGGTTTGTTTCTGGTCAAAGGCAAACACCTTGGTTGCAGGCTCCATCCCTGGCCCAGGTCTGGGTATGTCAGGAGGCAACCAATCAATCTTTCTGTCTCTGTCTTCCTCTCTCCCTCCCTCTTTTCTACTTTCCCTAACAATTAATTGAAAAAATATACTTGGGTGAGAATTAACAACAACAACAAAATTAGATTCAAATTGACTATTAGATCTCTCATGTGTCACTTGGATTAAGCTATTAATAAAGATAAGAACATCCATTTCATTCAGTTATTCTGAGGACTAATTATGATACTGCATGTTAAGTACATAGCACAGTAGTCACTCCAAATATCATCCTTCTCTTCTTCTCTCTTTGCACAGATAAAGTTCTCCTTCAAGAGACTTAACAAATTTTCTCACTTTATACAACTGGAATGTGAAGCGAGACAATCCTAACTGTAGTCTCTATTCATATTTAAACTCTAAAAACATTGAAAAGTTTGGGGATCTCATAATCTATATTGAATCCTCAGGGGTTTATATCACAAAGGAAAAAATAAAACAAAATTATACACAGTCTAGTCATTCTACTATTTATACAAAAGGAATATTCCAGTACAAAGTATATGCCAAGCTACAGATTTTGTTCATTGGGCTGCAGGTAAACCTTGTCTGAGAAAAATGCATCCTTGTTAAATTCCAGCCCAGTCCCACAGTCCCCTAAGCCCAGGAAGGGTTATCTTGCAGCAAGCTCTACTGGTCTCTATTATTTAGTTTCTAAATGTTTGACTTCTTACTCTTGCTCATAAGATTCCTTGTGTCTTAGGTTCCATTCTGTTTTTAGTTTTGTCTATACTAGTAAGATAGTCTTTTTTTTAAAAATCTAGGTTTTATCTTCCTCCAACTCTTGCTTTAGGTTTTAACCATAGTTTTAATTTGTTATATAACTTCTTGAAAAATAAATCCTCCTGTAGCCATTCAGTCATCTGACCAATCGGCTAAGTTCTGATGGTGGAGAAGAAGGCAAATTTCAATGCAGTTAGAATTCAATGTGGCAAGTGTCACTATAGAAAAATGCACAGAAGAAACAGGATACATACTCACAGGGCATTATGAGGGAAGGCTTTCAAGAGGAGATAATGTTTAAGTTGAGTTTTAATGAATAAGAATTAAGACTTCAAAAGACTTCTCTAGGCAGAAGTAAGGTATGCTCAAAGCAACAGCTTATCCTTCCTTATGACTGGGGTCTGTAGTACATATAATACAAGTAGCTAGAAGTCAGAGTATAAGAAGGTCATGACTAAAACATTTAGAAGTTAAACATTTCTTCTATGAGCATTGCTTGAGTAGTGGGTACAAAAACATGAAGTTCCCAGTGATTTTAAGAAAAGTGATATGACCAGATTTACATTTTAAGAACATCCATGTCAACAATGCTAGGTAGGAGGTTGTTGTGGAAATTTTAGGTTACTTGAGTGGTATATAGAGGAAAAGAGTTGAAAGACGTTAAAGAATTAGAACATTCAGGACATGATTGATTATATGTAGAAACTGTGACAGATAAGGAGTAATACAGATGATTCAATGGTCCCTAAGCAGATGATGGTATCATTTATTAAAGTAAAAAGAAAAAAAAAGATTGGTTTTGAGTAGAAAGGTAATAAATTCAATGTTGGACACACTGAGTTTAAGGGTCCTATGATATCACTAAGCAGCAACGTCCACTAGGCTATTATGTATGTGCTTCTTGAACCAGAGAGTGATGGACTCAGATGTAGGCCTGGGAGTCATTAGCATATCCATGGTAGTTGAAGTAATAGTGTGAATGAAGTTACCCCTATTTCTGTATAAAGTTTGTAGAATGAGAGCAAAAGGCTGAGTACAGAAATCTGGAAGTTAATTTCCTACCCAAATGTTTATTAAATACCCATTTCTATAATATGAAAGTCACAGTATTATGTTTTGATGAAATAGTGACATACTAGTAAAATCAACCTTTCCCCTTGCTCCCTCTTTCTCTTCTTTCCTTCCGTTTTTCCACCTTTGATTTCACCAAGAAATGTTTTTTACCACTTACTGTAGGCCAGACACATATTAAGTGTGAAGGATATTACAGAAACAAGACATAAATGAACTCTATATTTGTAAAGTTTATAGTTTAATGGAGAGGAAATAAAATACATCAGTAAACTGATGAAATAAATAAAATAATTATAAAAATGTTGATATATTCTAAAAGAAAAAAAAGAAGATTTAAACAATGAATAATGAGGAAGATCCTCTTAGATTTATTTATAGTATTAGGAAAGATCTCTCTGAGATGTACCATTTAAGCTAAGACCCAATGGATGAGGAGGAGCCACATATTGATAGCATCACAGAGGGTTCAAACTAAGGGAGAAAAAGCTCACAGGAACTTGAATTTAACTTGAACTTGGCCGACAAGGGAGTGAGAGGTGAGGCTGAAGAGTTCAGCAAGGGTCTAAATGCAGCCTCTGTTTATATCTTAATAGAACAGACAGCAAATCACTGACTATGCGACTAATTACTGAACTGGCAATCATGGAGAGTGATCTAAAGGGGAAAGCAAACAACAGAAGAGCACTGTCATGTGAGGGTATATAGAGGAATCAAAGTCTGGAAAGGATATTAAAAAGTCCCTGTTTGAGAAGCCTCCTGGGAAACCAGAGAATGGTACCATAAAATCAAGAAAAGCGACTGTTCAGAATGCTGCCATTTGTGTAAAATAAATTTTACACAAAGAAAATACTTTTAGGAGGATATCCAAAAACTGATAATATTGGTTATTTCTGAGGAAGCGTACTGTCTATGGGACAGGGGCAGACTAAACACTTTCTGCTTTTCACATTTTTTGAATTTTAAACTATGTAATTATATTATTAATTAAAATTTTAAGTGCAGCTATAGAACACATTAATATTATAAATAATTAAATTTTTAAAGGAAATATTTTCTAAGATTATGCAAAATTCATAATGTTAAATACTTGCCACCATTTTAAATTATTATTTTTTAAAAATCCTCTCGACCGGGCTGGTGTGGCTAATTTGGTTGGTACAGTTTAATGTGCATGGAAAGGTCTCAGTTTGATGCCCAGCCAGGGCAGATATCCAGGTTGTGGGTTGGATCTCCCATTGGGGCACATGTGGGAGGCAATAGGCAACTGATCAATGTTTCCCTCTCACCTCAATGTTTTCCTCTCTCTCTTTTAAAACCAATAAAAACATATTTTTTAAAAATCTTCTAAGCAAATTCACTAACATAATAAATAATACAAAATAACTGTGACCCTAATGTCATGGTAATGTCTAAAATATTTTATTAAGCTAATGAGATTTGCCAGTGCAATACATAGAAAAATGTTACAAAATAATATTGCTAAAGCAATAATTCTGAACCAAAATAAATGGGTGAGAGGAAATGTATATAAAAGATATCAAATCTCTTCAAGAACACCATGAAAATATAATTTATATTGGTAAGGTACTTATCATCTGTGGCTATCAAAGGCTTGATAAATGCTATTATTTTACACAATTGACAAAAATCTGAAAGTGCTAGACAATTACTAATCTTTGGTTATAGGAATATATAAAATGCCAAAGTTGGTATCAAGTCTTGCATTCCGTCACTTAACAATACCACTATTTTAGAGTAATTTCCTGACTTCCATCACATTCCCCTCAAAGAGTACCATTGCATCTGAAACATTTTAAACTTCCATTGAGCATTGTTTCTGAATCTATTGATCAGAGATTTACCCAAACCTTTACTAAACTTCATAATTCACTCATCTACTCCCTGAAGAAGACTATTTCTTTTTTTTTGTTGTTTGTTTAATCCTCACCCGAGAATATTTTTTCCATTGATTTTTAGAGAGATTGGAAGAAAGAGGGAAAGACAGAAAGAAGGAAATATCAATGTGAAAGAAACACATCAATTGGTTGCCTCCTGAACATGCTCCAACCAGGGCCTGGGCTGGGAAGAAGCTTGCAATCGAAGTATGTACCCTAGATTAGAATTAAATTCAGGACCATTTGGTCCGCAGGTCAACGCTCCATCCCTTGAGCCAAACCAGCTAAAGCAACAAGTTCTTTTCCAATATGTACTTTACAAAACATCTGAGGCTACAGATTTGCCTATCCTTAACTTTTGGATCCTAGACATGCATCTATAGCAGATGATGTGAAAAGGTTAAACCTTGTATAACAGCAGTCAGAATATATGAAGCCTTAGAATACTAGATAGTCTTCCCATTAGAGAAGTGAGCCTTCAGATCCCCTGCAGTCTCAGAATCTTTTCAGATCGAATCCAAAGGCCAATGACTGTCCTTCCATTTTTGCCAAGTGACATTTGGAGGGAAAAAATAAATGAACATGCTGGTACGAACTATATTCAGTCTCAGGTCTAGGCATTTTTAAACTATTTGCTATAATGTGATTTATTTCGTAAAATTAACTTTTATGGAGTCTCTAAAAAGTAGCTGTGAAGGTTTTTCAAAATGAATCTAATTTGCTTTTCATTCTTATTCTATTCTCAACCCTTCTTTTTTGTTCCATATCCCCTCATCTACCTCACTTTGTCCCACTTCCTCCCCTCTCCTTTCTTATCTATCATTTATATGTACACCTTCCCTCATAATTGAAGCATTCTTTGTTCACATTGAGACACTATGGTAGCCATGCTTATCATTATGTTTGACCAAAGCTAAGGATATAATGATTACAGTTTGATTATCACCAATGTGCTATCAGTAAAGATGTTTTCCTTGGGAAAGAACAAAGAGGAGTGCATTATCACTCAATACCAGGTTGGATAAGGTGAATGTACAGAGAGAAAAACTTCCTGGGAGCCTTTTAAACAGTAAAAAACATATATTAAACATAGACTTAGGGCCTGTGAACTTGGCTATAAAGCCTTCCTACTTTAAAATGTTTCTCCCTAAGCTTCATGAAGAAGCCTAGACCATCATGTTTAATGCTATTTACTAAGGGTTTAATGAGGTGGTTGGCCCAACATAGATATAATCAAAATATATTTTGAACAACAAATTAACACAGGAATATTTATCCCCATATTTCTCTGAGTATTCTGTAGGATGTGGTGATTAGAGAATAGGAAAATCCTTTAGAGATGCTTCAGAGGACATCAAAAATTAACACACTGCTCTCCCTATGGTCTTTTTAGTGTAATAGACCCTTAAATACTAAATTGAAAATGAATGCAGTTAGGATTTGATTGAAATTTTGAAATTGCTCATCTGGTGGCTCAGTAAAAATCCCTATTTGCAAATCAGAAAAAAATCAGAATAAATTTCATTTCACATGTTCCCAATAATGTAAGTAGAGTTTACATATGTGTTTCTTTTGGCATATTTATAAAGAAGCATCATAAAACAAAAGAATTCCGCTGGCTTTTTTACTCTTAATAAATAAGTTTTATTACTCTTAAAAAACTCACCACAGATGTCCAAAGAAAGCAGGTGATATATTCTTTTTACTTTAACCACAGAACTTTACATATTTCATCTCAAACTATTTCTCTTCCCAGAAACAGTTTAACATTGAAATAGAAATAACAGTATAAGAAGAAACAAAAAAAGCACTGAGTTATTGGACATCTTTCATTTTTAATAAATCAATTCACATTGGGAAATGTCTGATTTTTACGGTTATGACTTTGTTCCCTTTTCTGCAGTATAAAAAAATACTTACAATGCCATTTTAAAATTCATCTGTTAAATGTCTGTCTTTCCTTCTATACAGTAAGATATGTAAGGATAGATAGTATGTGTGATTCACTTAGGTATACACAATTCCTAGCATTTTGCTGGTATATAGTAGGTCTTGATAAAGTTTTATTGACTAAAGTATATAATATATAAATGTAGAATTGTACATAAAATAACTTTTCTTTAATATTGTTTCTTTTGAAATCATATATATAATATATGTTCAATGTTGAAATTTAAATATTAAAAAAATAAAGGAAAATCACATCTGATTCCATTATCTTCACTATCATTAAAAGTTGGTGCATTTTCATATTATTAATATCCATAAATAAAATTTATTTTATTTTATTTAAAAAGTAACATATATCCATTAACATTTATTTGAAAAATATAAAAGATGGGGAAAAATCCATAGGCAGCAAAATAACAGACATATATCATAACAATATCTTTACCAATACAGCTCCTAGGACAATGGAAACTAAGGAGAAAATAAACAAGTGGGACTACATCAAAATAAAAAGCTTCTGAACAGCAAAAGAAATCATCAACAAAACAACAAGAGAGCCCACTTCATGGGAGAACATATTTGCCAATGTTACATCCTATAAGGACCTAATATTCAAAATGTATAGGGAACTCATACATCTTAACAAAAGGAAGATAAACAATACAATAAAAAATGGGCTAAGGACCTAAATAAACATTTTTTGAAAGTGAACATACAGAAGGCCAAGAGACATATGAAAAAATTCTCAAAGTCACTAATCATCTGAGAGATGCAAATCAAAACAATAATGAAATACATGTCAGAATGGCAATCATCAATAAATCAACCAATGGAAGTGCTGGTGAAGAAGTGGAAAAAAAGAAACCCTCCTGCACTGCTGCACTGCTGGTGGGAATGCAGACTGGTGCAGCCACTGTGGAGAACAGTATGGAGTTGTCTCAAAAAATTAAAAATGGAACTCCCATTTGACCCTGTAATCCCACTTCTAGGAATATATCCCAAGAAATCAGAAACACCAATCAGAAAGAATATATGCACCCCTATGTTCATAGCAGCACAATGTATAATAACTCAGATTGGAAACAGCCTAAGTGCCACCAACAGATGAGTGGATTAAAGAACTGTAGTATATCTACACAATGGAATACTACACTGCTATAAAAAAGAAAAAAACTCTTACCATTAGTAACAACATGGATGGACATGAAGATCATTATGCTAAGTGAAATAAGCGAGTTAGAGAAAGATAAATATCATATGATCTCACTCATTTGTGGAATATAGTAATGAACAAAATAAACTGATGAACAAAAACAGATCCAGAGACATAAAATCAATGATCAGATCATCAAGTCTCAGAGGGAAGTCAGGATGGAAAGGGGTGGGTAAGAGATCAACCAAAGGACTTGAGTGAATATAAGCATAACCAATGGACACAGATAGTAGGAGGATGAAGGCCTGTGCTGGAGTGTGGGAGTGGGTGGGGAGAGGTCAATGGGGAAAAGGAAGTCATATGTAATACTTTCAATAATAAAAAAAAATTTTTAAAAATGAAAAATAAATAAAAATTACAGTTTTACATGAATATCTCATTCCTTTTGTAGATATAAACAGATTGTTTTATTTGGTCTGAAATGTGTAAAAATTTCATCTGCAATTATTTCGGTAAATAATATAAGTCTCCCAACAACACAGTTCAGATTTAGTTACCAGAGTATAATAACTGAATAACTGCACAAAGTATAAATGATGCTAGGTCTTTATTCCATAAATTACTACCTATGTAACAGATTCACATAATAATCCATAGCAGAAGACCCCACTGATCCAGAGCCACATACTAAAATAAATGTGCATTGTTTTAATTTGCTAAGTTTTGGAAACTTGTTAGGTAGCACTATAAAAGTAATGTACTAGGCATAAAAATTTTGATTCACAGACTTTTAAATTCAATACTCTGTGGATATGGCCACAGTCTTCAGGCATTTGGTATTTCCAAGGAATAAAATCTGAAATCAATTAACTTACCACCTTATTTGTAGAAAACCATTTTTCCCATCTGTAAAATTATAAAAATATTTCCTTTGTGCTTATATTTCAAGAAAATTATCAATACCAGGATATAAATTTATCTCCTTTCTCTCCTCTCTCCCTATCCTTACTTTTTGTATTCATTTATTTTTAAAAATAACTTATTGGACTTTATGTTAGATTACTTATTTCAAATGTTGAAATAAACCTAGCAAGGGGCAAAACTGAGAAAATAAGGACCTCACCTCCAGGTAACCTTTCTTTCCCTAGCATATTGCTAGTTATGCATTTTGGATCCCTGACCTTTCAAATTGCTGGTCATATAGTTTAGATCCCCTGACCTTTCCTCCCTGGAAATAACACCTAGGCCACAGTTGTATTTCATCTGCAAGCCCAGAAAAGCAGCACAATCAGATAATCAAACACAAGGCTGACCTCAGGATCAGCTGCATTGACTAATGACCCCCTGCCCTGGGGCCAACCAATCAGTGGAGACCAGGACCCTAAAAGGACCCACCTAGAAAGCTGATGAAGAGTCTATTGACACCCTTCCTTGGACTGCCCTAAAATCCCCATTCTTAAAAGCTTTTAGGATGGAGGACCCAGCACACTCCCCCGCCCAGGAACATGTCAACACCTTTCCCCTTCATCTCTTGTTCCCATCCCAGGTGTGTTTTCCTTACCTCTATTTCTCCTAATTTGCAAGGCCCTTCTTTTGCCTCTAAAACTTGTTTTCTAAACCCATTTCTCCCATGGTCCATTTCTTCTACCTCTGTGATTTTCTAAAGAAATGTTTTCTTATTGTTTGAGTCTTGGCTCTGAATTCTTTCCTAGCCAGAATTCACTAGGAAAGGTTGCTGAACCAAGATCTGGTCTGAACCCACTTAATACTCTGTGCCATCATCATCACCTGCAACAAAATCTTTGTACAGTGCTACCTCGAGATACGAGTGCCCTAACATACAAGATTTTTGAGATACGAGCCATCGAGCGAGCGATTTTTGCTTTGAAATATGAGCAACATTTGAGATAGGAGTAATCACGCGGATCGGCTGGCTACACACGACCCACCAGTTTACCGCGACTCCAGCGTCTCATAGTTTCCCACGCCTCAAGGTTACAGAACGAATTAAACTCATATCTCGAGGTACCACTGTACATTTCTAACATATTCATGTTAGGAATTTGACTTACAGTTCCAGTACTGCTTTTCACTACTATATCTCCAAAGCAAAAGTTAATTCTGCTATTGCATTTTAATTTCTTGCAGCCCATCATATTTTATCTCATTCTGTTGGAACTCATACCATTTCCTTCTGATCGCAAGCTGTTGTGATCTTATATTTCTATCTATTTTATAAAACTCATGGTTTTTTTAAATCCTATTGAAGATGCCAAACATTTTTACATCTCTTTTCTTTTGGAAATATACTAAGTGTTCTTTGAATACATCCTTCCCCTCAGTTAGTAAAAATAATTTCTTCTCTCTTTTCTCCATTTTCCCATCTTATCCTTAAGTAATGATGTATTTAGCTTTGTAATTATCAATAGTCAGGATTGGTGGATTATAGATAGATTTACAAAAGTATCCACCCAACATGGGTAAGATTGAACATTTTCAGTTCTGCATCCATAGCTTTATAAAATAAACAGGAATGATTTCAATTTTTATCAGACTTTCACCTGGCTAGATCATGACAGAATCCTTTTTCCCCTCCTCCCTGATATCTTCATATAACAGCAAAGCATAGGTGTTAGAAGGGTAGGCTCCAGAATCAGCAGGTTGAATGACCCAAATCTCAATAGCAATGCTGTTGTGGTCAATTCATTTAAATTCTCTCTACTTCAGATTCCTTTTAAGTAAATTGGGTGATAATATTGCATTAGTCTCCCATTATCTCTAGTTTCCACTCTCCACAGTTTTAGTTACCCAAAGTCAACCATGGTTTGAAAATGTTAAATAAAAATGGAAATAAACAACTCATACATTTTAAGTTATGTTTTGTTCTGAGTAGTGAAATAAAATCTGGTGCTGTCCTGTAGTGTTGTGCTCAAATAAACCCAAAGTTTAGGAATAATGATGCTGGCTTATCAGATATGTCAAGGAGAAACTGTAAAGTGTTTCCCTTAAGTGAAAAGGTGAAGGTTCTAGATTTAAGGAAATAAAAGAAAATCAAGTTCTAAGGTTGTTAAGATCTAATGGCGAGAATGAATCTTCTGTCCATGAAATTGTAAAGAAGGAAAACGAAAGTTGTGCTAGTTTTATTGCCACACCTCAAACTGCAAAAGTTATGGCCATGTTGCATAATAATTGCTTAGGTAGGATGGAAAAGGCACTAAATTTGTTGGTGGAAGATGTGAACAGAAAAAGTGTTCTGACTAATGGCAGTGTGTTGTACCAGAAAGCACTGAGCTTATCTTTATAAAGCTTTCAACAACGGATTTCCTATATTGTTATAATTGCTCTATTTAATATTAGTTATTATTGTTAATATCATACTATACCTAATTTAGGAATTAAACATTACCATGGATATGTATATGTTTAAAAAAAACCATAGTATACTTGCAGTTTCAGGTATCATCTGGGGGTCTTAGAATGATTCCCCTGTAGAGAGGTGGGGGAACTACTGTACAAAAATCTCATTAATTGTAGCATTAAAAAAGATCATGCATATGAAGGCTTAGTACAGTACCTGGCACTTTATAAGCACTCAGTGTTAGCCTTCCTCTTGTTTGATCACTAATATGGCACAGAAAACCCTCTAAATACATTGTTACTAAGGCTCTTTGTTCACTCCCACCTCAATGGCTTTATTTGTGAGGATGCCCCTTCTGGAATGTAATGAATTATGTTATCAACGCTCCCTCTACAACACCCTGCTCAGTTTCCAATCAGGTTGCTATTTCTGACTATATGTACAAAGAACCAATGAGGAGAGGGCAAAAGGAATAGCACTTGGATTGCTGCAAAAACTAGCCATACACAGTTAGCTAAATTAGTTATCTGATAATCACAGACCAAATGCTCAGAATAAGAAAACAACCTCCAATTACATAAAATGTTTACATTTTTCATAGATCTTGAGAATAGTGGATAATTCCTGAAACTGGGTCTTTTTGACTGTGAGTTGACTTTGGTCAATTTATCTTCTAGCCTGTGAAACATATGTACCTACTTTCTCTGAGTTCAAGATCTGAAAATAAAACTGTCAGTTGTACACGTACAAATAACTAGACAATACCCAAACCCTGTGCTTAATTCTGAACCAGCAAAGCTGCTTGTTATTGTGCATACTGTCTCATTGAATAGCACCATTATCTTCTCTGTCAGCCAAGCTCAATATTCCAAGATAATTTTTCCTCCTTCCTCTAACTCAATTGCATTTTCAATCAGTTCAGTAACTACCACCCAATCATTTCTACAATGCCTCTCCAATCTGGCTCCCACTTTGCCATTCATACTCCCTTAAGTCTCAATTCTATACTTGGCCATTTGTCATTTGGCCTATTGTTACAGTCTTTGAAGTGGTCTCCAGCCTCATGTTTTCCTTCTTCAATCAATACTACTTATTGTTGCCAGAATTATCTACCCAAAATACAAATCTCATCATGTCACTGTCCTCATCAAATACTAAAAAGATTTCCTGATCCTACAGAAAATAGTTTTTTTCTTACTTGAAAAGATCTATCACCCCTTTCCAGGTCCGCCTCCTCAGAGATCTCTTCACAGCATGCATTGATACCAGTAGCCACCTGCCACCTATGAACACATTGAGCACTTGGCTTTTCAACAATTTTATTTTTTCATATTTCTCAGCCTGGAATATATTGTATTGCCAAACACCTCGATCTACCCAAACCTTCTTTATCTTTCAGGACTCAGTACAAGAGCCACCTCTGAAATGAGCCTCAGAATGCTCAGAATAGCAGTACATTGTTTCTATGTATTCACTTTATTTTCTATGTATTCACTTTATTTTCTCATTCTGCCTTTTATGTATGCTTGCCCATACAAAAACCAGATGAGAGAAGTAATTTTGCTGTATTCACTCTGATCTTCCACAATCCAGAAAAATATCTTTGCACCAAGCAGTTGTTCAAAAAACAATTCCCATAAGTTATCAGGGTTAAACCTATAATACGTGAATACTGTTTTATCATAATCATTGTATTAAAATTGCATATAAAGTGTTCATATTTTATATAGAAATAAAAATGAAGATGACTGAATGAATTTTTTTACTTTTGGCATCCTCTAATATTTTGGGTCATTTCATCTGCTGGAAGGATATAATGGTAAGATAAAATACATGAAAGTGAGTTTCAAGGCAGTTTGCCCTCCTGCATTATAATTACTGATACACTTTATTTAACTCTGTGCTCTTTACAAGCAAAACTTTAAGTTAAACCATACAATAACTTTGTTAATATAATTTGTATAGCATTTAACATTTTTCAAAATATTTTCACATTTCTTATGTCATTTCTTAGATATTACACTTAGGATCCATTTCTTATGGGCTCAGGAAAATAAAAACTTTTGACAAAATAAATAAGAATTGGAGCTTGAATGTCTTTTTTTTTAATTATTTAAAATTCAAGGTGTTCTTCATCACTTTTACTGTGGTTTAATTTTGGTGAATCCTCAGTGTCCCCAAGTGCTCCATTCTCTGAATACTGGATTTAAAGGAATCTTTATAAAAAAACAAAGCAGGTGTGGCTACTCAATAGGGTAACCGTAGAATTAATTATTGGTACATGTGTGAGAGTAAACAAGGCAATACTACCAGAAGAAGTAATTATAAGCCAGGAATGTACTGAGTAAATTTATTATGCAATCTAACTACTAGCCTTAACACTTGAGACAAGCACATTTTTTCCCCTGTAAAGCCAAAGTATAGAAAGTTATTTTCTATGTTGAAATATTTATTAGTTTCTGTGGGGAAACTGAATTTTCTAGCAATAATATTTTTACAATCCAAATTTACTTTAAAATACCTCAAAATGTTTAGTTTCAAATGAGTTGTAAAAATGTTCATATGCCAATTCAGAGTAAAAATTATGCCCCTTCTCCCAGAACAAGCATACATAATGATGGGCATATCAAAAGCCACTTTGGGAATAAAGAGTCTCAAGCATATAGATTCTATACATAATGCTACAAATGCTCATAGAATTGATTTCATATAACATGTTCAAAGCATCCTTGGATCTTTGACATTTCCAAAGTCTCTCCCTCTTTGCTTCTTCAGATCAATTTTTATTATTTTTTTTTAGGACTTTTATTTTTATTTATTTATTTTTGACAAAAGTTGTATACATAGTGGGGTAAAAGTAGGTTTACAGTTGTTCATATGGAAAATAATACAATAATTAATAAATAATATTAGAATAAATTGTGTTTTGTGTTCTCACAACCATAACCTACTTTTGCCACTACCCTGTATAAAGATTGTAAAAGGTGATGTTTGGATATATGGCATACATTATGAAATGATCAAAATATAACTAATTAATATACTCATCACCCCTTATAGGTACCATTGTGTGTGTGTGTGTGTGTGTGTGTGTGTGTGTGTGTGTGGTGAGAATACTTAAGATAAACTCCCTTTGTAATTTTTAAGTATACAATACATTATTATTAACTAGAGGCCTGATGCACAAAATTTGTGCAAGAGCTTGGCTCTCACAGGCCCTTACAGCTGGCTTCATTTGTTCATCTTATAACTGCAAGTTCATACTCTTTGATCAAACTTATTTGTTTTCCAATTAAGAATTTTAAAAATACCATACAGGAGATCCAAAGGCTACAGGCTGATTTACAACAAATATAAACATATAACTTTCTTTTTTAGAATTTAATTATTTGAAAGGATTTACTCTTTAAGGAATTACCCTAATTTTCAGCCTTCTCTTCCCTTAGTAAAAATAAAGTCACTTATAAATCTAATTTTTGTATGTAAAATCAGTCATCTATTATACAATATATTAACCACAGGCCAATCATTCTTAATGTAAAATCATTTAAAATTTTTAAACCTTTAATTTTAAAAATTTAACAAAATTTATCTATTAATTCAAAGTGATGAAACATCTTCAAAAAAGTTTGCCAGCCAACTGTCCAGACACCACCTGAAATAATTTTTCCTCTGACAAATCAAGTAGTTTGCATCTCTTTGTTAACAATTGATTGATCATTAGGACAGCAAATGTTTATTGATGGCAGAAATGCAATCCATTACAGTTAATCAAGTTTTGATGTTAATGAATACATCTCTGATGTCTTTGTACCTGAGTCGTGTCTCTGATGACCTTATATCATTCAATTTACTTTTTGACAGTGATGAGGCAGCACTGGAAAAACTGGCATCCTAGTTGAATGCAATGTTCCATAAAACAAACAAAAACTGCAGTCATCCTTTAGCAACGTGCACTGGCCTGGTGATTAAACTCCATGCCACAATGATACTAGTATATGAGTCTCCTGTACTCAAACCCCAAATTGGTCCATAATGTTTTATGTAATTTTTAGGGCTACTCAGCAATAACTGTGAAGTATTTTCGTATGTCTTAATATTACAATTACTTAGTATTCTATTTTCAGAAGTCTCAATACATACTAAATTGCATTTTTGGGACAATCCCTAGATTCCTTAGATTTGTATTTGGAATACAATAATCTTTAATTAAAAGTGATTGAAACAAAAAATGTTAATAAAATTTTTACTTTCCATTTGTGATTGCATGGCTTGTGATGAGCTCTTAGAACCATTGAAAACATATTGAAATACAAAATGGACCAAAAGTAGTTTTACAGTTGTTTGCAGAAAAAGTAATATGATAATTAGTAAATAATAATATAAAAATAAACTCTGTGTTTCAGGTGCTCACAACTGTAAGCTTATATTTGCCCCACCCTGTATTAAGATAATATTGTTCTCGTTACCATTAAAAATAGCAACCTGACTAATGGAATTTAAGTAGGTTTCTGGGATGAAACTCAGGTTATTGATTGGAATACAGGGAATATACAATAACATAGTATTCTCTCTATAGTAAACTATATAAAAACAGCAAATATATCTTCCTGGAGACAAAATTCAACATGACCAAAAAAATATTTTAGAATCTCTTACAAGATGTGGCAATCATGTTATTCAAAATATATTTTCAGCTATAATTATTAATTATATTACATATGAAACTATATATATATATACTGCTTACAAGAAATATACATTAGCCGAAACCAGTTTGGCTCAGTGGATAGAGCATTGGACTGCGGACTAAAAGGACACAAGTTCGATTCCAGTCAAGGGCATGTACCTTGGTTGCGGGCACATCCCCAGTAGGGGGTGTGCAAGAGGCAGTTTAATCGATCTCTCATAGGTGTTTCTAACTCTCTATCCCTCTCCTTTCCTCTCTGTAAAAAGTCAATAAAATATATTTAAAATATATATATAAGTTAAGTACTGTGTGTCCCAAAAATATATAAACACTTTGAATCAATTCCAATGGGTTAAATCTGAAAAGAAATTATCCATTTCACTATCATCTGTTAAGTGTGTATACAGTTTTTGGGGATACCCTAAATAATGGCATAGAAAGGCTAAAAGAAAAAATATAGTGATAAATATAACTTGGAAGCATTATCCAAAAGAAAGCTAAGGGATATATATATAAATCAGGAGCAATTAGGAAGGCAGGCAGATGAGCAGTTGGAAGCCAGCAGTCTTGGATTGTGAGAGGGATGTCCGACTGCCCATTTAGGCCCCATCCTGGTGGGCATTTGGACATCCCTCAAGGGGTCCCAAATTGGAGAGGGTGCAGGCTGGGCTTAGGGATACCACCCCATGCATGAATTTTGTGCACAGGGCCTCTAGTCTATATATAAATATAAACTACAATACAAAATAATGCAAATGAGCACCTTCTAGGGCAAAAGAAGCTGTATCATAATAGATTACATCATGAGCCATAAAGCAAGTGCCAACAAATTGCAAAGGCTTGAAATCACATATGTTTCCTTGCTATTGCAAAATTAATTAGTTAAATGATAATTTAAGAAATCTTAAAATATTTTGACATTTAAAATGACTAATCTATGGGTTTAAAGAATCATAATGAAAATTAGAAGATTCATGATTATGAAACTACATGAAGTTGTGAGATACATCTAATTCCATGCTTAGAAAGAAATTTATGGTCTTAAGCGCATATAGTAGAAACTAAGGAAACTCTGCCTTGGAGGGTTAAAAAGAATAGTAAATTAAAGCCAAAGAAAGTAGGAGAAAATAAATAAAAATGTAAAGAAAAATAAAATAATTTAAAAAGCATGTCATCTGAATCTCAGACATAATATAAAACACAATACTTAAAACAGTTAGAAGATAACAAGGAGGAAATATAGGTGACCTTGGTGATGGAAATGAGCTTTCAGATATAATACCCAAAGCATGATTTGTGAAAGAAAAAAATTGTAAGTTGGGTATTGTTATATGAAAAACTTCTGAAAGAAACCAAAATTTGTTTCAATGGGTGAATGGATAAACAAACTGTGGTAAATCCATATAACGGAGTATTTAGTAAAAAAAAATGAACCATGAAAAGACATGGAGGAACCTCAAATGTATATTGCTAAGTAAAATAAACCAATTTAAAAAGGCTATATACTGTTTAATTCCAATTACATGATGTTCTGGAAAAGGCAAAACAATAAAGATTTTAAACCATGGGCTTTAGTTAATAATAATGTATTAATATTAGATAATAAATTGTAACAAATGTACCACATTAACAATGAGCAGAGGAAGGGGTATATGGGAGCTTTCTGTACTTTCTGCTTAATTTTTTCCTGTAAACCTAAAGTTGCTTTAATAAATAAAGCCTATTAATTTTTAAAAGTATAACTCTGTCCTAAAAATGTAATAGAGAAAAATCAACGAAATAACTGGTTCTTAAAAAACAACACCAGTTGATATGCTATCACTATTGATCTTATAAAAATAAAGGATAGAAGTAACCTATAATCTAAGTGAAAAATGGAACATTACTATAGAGTGTGTAAGTATTAAAATCTAAAGATATTGTGAAAAATTTTATGCCAGTAAATTTTAAATTTTAGGTAAACTGAACAAGTTCCTGGAAACACCCTTGAAAAAAATAGCATAAAATATAATCCCACATTTATTAAAAAGTTGAATTAGAAACTTTCCCACAAAAAATATGTAGGCCAAGTTTACCAGTGAATTCTACCAAAACTTAAGAAATAATACCATTCTTATACAAAATCTTCCATACAATTAGTTTAGTAATTTAAAATCAATTAATATAATTCAACACAATACTATCTAATAAAAGGGTAATATGCAAATTAATTGTCACTTTGTCATAAGATGATGGCATCCATAGCTACGGGATGGCGGTGCGCAGTCCTCTTAGCCTCTCCAGAGTCCGTGTCCGCTCCAGCTCTGGGGGACCAGCCCAAACTGGGAGCAGTGACAAAACAAGCATTCCACAAGGCTGTTCATGCTGCCCACTCTCAACTCCCAGTTTGGGCTGGCCCTCCAGAGCTCGAGCAGACACAGACAGGGTCAGGGGGGCTGGCCTACAGCCTCTGCAGCCAAGCACAGGCCCTGAGAGGAGACGGCGGGGCCTGCCTCCCACAAGAAGCAGTACGGCTCCCTCCTACCTCCTGCAGAATGAACTCAGGTCCTTCCCTCCTCCCACAGAAGTGGCACAGTTCCCAATGGCACACTGAGATTCCCGCTGTCTCCTGTGGAAACTGCGGGCAGCCTCCTGCATGCGATATTATGTGATGGGCTATTCGTAATAAAATAAGAAGGAAATAAAATATTTCTATTCAGAAAAAATACAATTGAAATAATTTACCATAATTTCCATTTCTTCAGGCTGAAAACCTTTGTCAAATTAGGAATAGATGGGAACTTCATTAATCTCAGAGAGCAGCTGTAGAGAACCACAATAAACATTATCACCAGCAGAGAAATGTATAAAGCCTCCCGCAAAATAGGGGATAAAACAAAGATGTCCATTATTCCCAAATTTGTTTTTAACAATATTTTTAATCCCCAAATTTATTCATCATTGTCCTGGAAGTCCTAGACAGTAAGTTGATAAGTCAAAAAAAGAAGAGTATTATTATTCATGAATAACATGTATGGATATGCAGAAAATCCAAAAGAATCTACAGTTTATCAGAATGAATAACTGAGTTTAGCCATGTTGCTAGATCCAAAGTCAACATGTAAAAAACAGTTGTGTAAAATAGTAACTGAGAGTGAGAGATGCTGATAATGCTCCATTCCTCTAATCTGGATGGTGGATACATATGTGTCTTCATTTTGTAAAACTCTATAGTTATATACTTCTAATGTATTTTTTAGTATATATATATATATAAATATATATATATATATATAATACTTCAAATAAAGCTTATGTTTTTTATTGTATAGTAGAGGCCTGGTGCACAAAATTTGTGCATGGGTGGGTCTCCTCAGCCCAGCCTGCACCCTCTCTAATCCAGGGGTGTCCATCTGCTGAGTTAGGCCCTAACCCAGGGATCAGGCTTAAACTGGCAGTTGGACATCTCTCTCACAATACTGGACCACTGGCTTCTAATCACTCACCTGCTTGCCTGCCTAGACACTCCTAACTCCGCCCCCCGGCCCGGGGCCGGCCCCCCGCCAGCCTGATCGCCCCTCACTGCCCTCCCCCACCAGGGTGATTACCCCTAACTGCCCCCTGCTGCTGGTCAGGTCACCCCTAACTGTCCCCTCTTTACCTGCCTGGTCATTCCTAACTGTCCCTTCCGCTGGCCTGATCACCCCTCATGGACCTCCCCCCCACCACAGGCATGGTCACTCCACACAGCCCACTGTCCAATTGTTTGGTAGTCCCTCACTAACTCCCCTGCTGGCCTGGTTGCTCCACACAATCTGCTTGTTCAGTCATTTGGTTGTCCCTCACTAATCGCCCTGCTGGCCTGGTCATAGGCAGCCATCTTGTGATGGCATGAGGGTTAATTTGCATACTACCTCTCTATTATATAGGATGGAGTCTCAGTTTTCAAGGTCAAAAGGGTGTACAATAATGTGACTATACTTCAAAGCACTGAATTGTGCACTTAAAAATAGACAATAATGCAGTGAAGGCCTGGAGAGGGGGCCAGAGTAGGAGGAGAGGTCAACAGGGGGAAGAGGTGGACATCTTATTTTTAAGAATGTATTATATCTGTAATACTTTCAACAATAAAGACAATTTAAAAAGTAGTTATAAGATGGTACTGTTTATGTTATGTGTATTTCAATTAAATAACAGCCCTAGCGGATTTGGCTCAGTTATTAGAGTGTTGGCCCTTGGACTGAAGGGTTGAGGTTTGATGCTTTACCCTGGTAGGGATAAGTGTGGGAGGCAACCAATCTATGTGTTTCTCTCACATCAATGTTTTTCTTTCTCTCTCTCCCACTTCTCCCTCCCTTCCACTCTCTCTTAAAAAAAAAAAAACAATGGAAAAATACATTTGGGTAAAGATTTAAAATAATAATAATAAGTGAATACCAATTAAAAAGTTTTCTTTATAAAATATAAATGTCATTAAGAAATTTATATTAAAAAATAACACAAACAAAAATCAAATTCAAAATCAGTCACCCAGCATTACAGAAATCCCTCTTCCTTACACTATATGCTGAGCAAAATTGCTACTCACATGCATACAGATGGAACAACCTAGTAAGAAATCACAAAAACATACGTATAGCGCTGACTTAACAACAGTTTTTGGATGCAAAAAAGCCCACCATATTTATAGTCACCAACATTCATATTTGAAATATGAAAGTGTGTGCCTTTCAATCAAGAAATATGGGATGCCTTTAACAATAAAGAGACCCCAGTTTGCCTTACCTTGGAATGTAAACCCAATGCTTCTAGGCAGAACTATCCATCCATTTTTTTTCTAAGAAATCTTGGCCATAAGAATATTTATAATTATGATAACAGAATCTAAAGAGCACTAGTATTATAGGGGGTAAATTTTCTTCTAGCAATGATTTATATCTATCTATCATTTATCTATCTACTTACCTATCTATCTATCTATCATCATCCATCTCTATCTATCTTTTAGGCTGTCAAGATCTGTTAACATCTTATATAATAAAAGCCTAATATGCTAAGTGTCCATTTGTCCGGTCAGCTGTTCAACCAATCAAAGAATAATATACTAATGATATGCTAAGGCTGCTCAACTGCTTGCTATGACATGCACTGACTATCGGGGGGCAAACAGTCGACTGGTTGACCAGTTGCTATAATGTGCACTGACCACCAAGGGGCAGATGCTCCGACCAGTAGGTTAGCTTGTTGCTGGGGTCCAGCCTAGTGGGACTGAGTGAGATGGCTGGACACACCCTGGAGCCCTCCAGCAGTTTCTCCCAGGCTGGCCAACCTTCCGTGTTCCTCCCTGGCCCTGATCATGCACTGGTGGGGTCCCATCAGCTTGACCTGCACCTTCTCACAATCCAGGACTCCTTGGAGGATGTCAGAGAGCCAGTTTCGGCCCGATCTCACAGGCCAGGCCAAGGGACCCTACTGGTGTATGAATTTGTGCACTGAGCCTCTAGTATGTAGATGATAGATGATAGATAGGTAGATAGAAGAGGATGGATGGATAAATAGATAGATAGATAGATAGATAGATAGATAGATAGATAGATAGACAGATAGATAGATGATGGATAGATACATAGATAATCTATATGTAATGCTTAAGTAAACATGAACACAAACTCTTTAGTAGGATAACCTTTGGAGACACAAGAATATGAGAATACTGAGAGACCCTGACAAAGGTAGAGTTCACAGGAACCCTGTTTCTGCACTGTGTCTGAGTTAGAATCATCCACTCTCCATATTGGCGTGACTGAATGAGACAGTCATTAAGTTTACAAGTGCACATTCCATGGAGAAAAACCTACTCTGCTCCTTCAGTCAAACTGACTCTTGCATACCCTGTTGGTTGAAAGGATGTTACAAGTTTTATACCTGATTGAAAGCTATTTATCCCAACCAAACGGCCACCACAATCCCACAAAGTGCTTTATACCTTAAAAATATGAACTTTGAGGGGAGCCCCAAACTGTTTTAATTAAAAAACAAAGGAAACAATCAGGTACTGTAAAAATAGCCTGGACATATTTATTTTCTCAAGAACATAGGTTGGGGAATGAAAGTGGCCTGGATTTTGGTTTGTGTTCAGATGACCGGGTGTTCTTGTGTAGGACACAAATTGCACAAGTGTATCCAGTCACCAGGCCTGGAGATACACTGCTGAGAAACAGTTGCCATCACTGCTGGCATTTAGGGTGATACCTGAATGTCAGAGCCTCCTGCAGAATTAGCAATATGTAATGATGTTTCTTAATAAATTGGCAAAGACATAGAGACTTGAGAATGCAACGCAATGTTTGTGACACCAGAAAACAAATATTATATCCACAGATAAACTGATACTTTGTTTTAAAAGAGATTTTAAAATATATTCTGTGAAATAATATTTGTGTTATTTAAATGGGTTTGCCTTTAAAAAATGGTGTCAACTTTTAGAGGAGGAAGGTTTCTGGGCTTTCGGCAGCACTACTTCCTTCTTCTAGAGAAGCATACTAATAAGTCATGATATTTTCATGTCCAGAATTGGTAACTAAATATAAACTTTCAGATTTACATGAAATAAACTTATTCTTTTTCAAAAGGCTACACATAGAAATGCCACTTTATATTTGCAACAATGATTTAAATTATGTAATTTATACCTTAAAAATATGAGCATTGAGGGGAGCCCCAAACTGTTTTTATTAAAAAGAAAGGAACAATGAGGCTTTATTTTTAAACTGCAATGTTCTGAATGATTTCTGATTAACAAACAAAACGGTCTGCTACTTCAGTGTCTCTGATTACATTATAGCACAATGGAAAAGGTTACTAATGGATACCTTTGAGGTCATGACTGACACTGTAGCACTCAAATTTGTGTATTAATGAGCCCCAGAACTGGGATCTTCTAGGATGTTAAGATCTGTTAACAGAGCAAAATCTGAAGTACTGTTAAAATCTTAAATAACCAGACTACCTGAGAATATCACCCTAATGTTTAGACCCCGAAACAGTAACCTTCTCCCAAATGCCTGGGATATGCATGCAAGGGAGAATGTAATAAGATGAACTATTATTTATCCATCAATGGCAGGGCAAAAATGGGATTGCAAGATGCTGAAATACTACAAATATATGTGTACTTTTGGTCATTGCTTTTCGATGAAGAAAATATTGTTATAATAATTAGAGAATGTTCTTTATCCATTTTGAGTTTACATCAAACTAAAAAGTTTTTGCACAGAAAAGGAAAACATCAACAAAATGAAAAGACAATCCACTGAATGGGGAACATATTTGCCAATGATATATCTACTAAGGGGGTAATATCCAATATTAATAAAGAACACACAAAACTCAACATCAAGAAAACAAAAAAAAATACAATTTAAAAATGAGCAGAGGACCTGAATAGATACTTATCAAAGAGGACATACACATGGTCAATAAACTTATGAAAAGATTATCAATGTCACTAATCATCTAAGAAATACAAATTAAATACGTATTGATGGGAATACAGAGAAAAAGGAACCCTTTTACACTGTTGGAGGGAATGCAGACTGGTGCAGCCTTTGTAGAAAACAGTATGGAGTTTCCAAAAATAATTAAGAATAGAACTTCCATTTGATCCAGTAATCCCACTTCTAGGAACATATT
Source organism: Lasiurus cinereus (assembly GCA_011751065.1). Lineage (NCBI taxonomy): Eukaryota > Metazoa > Chordata > Mammalia > Chiroptera > Vespertilionidae > Lasiurus > Lasiurus cinereus. Next base: position 70,104,202 of record JAAGEH010000307.1, read on the forward strand.
CTAAGAAATCAGAAACACCAATAAAAAAAAATGAACCCCCATGGTCATAGGAGCACAATTTGAAAACAGCCCAAGTGACCATCAGCAGATGAGTGGATTAAAAAAGGTACATCTGCACATTGGAATACTATACTGTTGTCAAAAAGAAGTATCTCTTATCCTTTAAGACAGTATGAATGGACCTGGAGGGCATTATGCTCAGTGAAATAGGCCAGTCAGAAAAGAATAAGTATCACAAAATCTACTCATTTGTGGAATATAATGAACATTAACTGATTAACAAAAATAGATCTATAGACATAGAAGCATCAAACAGACTGACAAACCTCAGAGGGAAGGCAGGGAGGGTGAGTGGGTGGGAAAGATCAACCAAGGAACTTGTATATATACATGCATAACCCCTGGACACAGACAATAGGTTGGTGAAGGCCTCAGGTGAGGAGTAGGGGTGAACTGGGAGAGGTCAAGACGGACCGGGGGCAAGGGGACATATATAATACTTTCAACAACAAATATAAGAAAAAACACATTGAGATATCACCTCACACCTATCAGAACAGTTATCATCAATAAATCAACAAACAACAAGTGTTGGCAAGGATATGGATAGAAAAGACCCTCAAGCACTGTTGTTGGGAATGCAGATTGGTGCGTCCCTGTGGATAGCAGTCTGGAGGTACCTCAAAAATTAAAAATGAAACTGTCTATGACTCAGCAATTCCATATCTGGGAATATATCCAAAGAAACAAAAATACACAAACTTGAAAAAATATATCACCTCTATGTTCATTGCAGGGTTATTTACAATAGCCAAGATTTGGAAGCAAAGTACCCATTAGTAGATGAGTAGGTAAAAAGCTGTGGTACATTTACACAATAGAATACTACTACTAGGCTGTAATGCATTTAATAACTTGCATTTGCATAAATTATGTTCATTTATATGGTCAGATACAAATGGCTGGGTTGATAAATGGCTGGTTAGTTTTATAATCACCCCAAAAGGGACCCAATTTAAAAAACTGTCTCCTGGGAACAGCTGACTTTATAGATATTATCCATTTTGCCTCTAAACCATGAAATGTTGACAGCTTTGGGCACAGAAAACAGCTTATTCCAAGATTCCAGTCCACAGTCTGAGCATTGTTTCCTTAGGCTCAATGCCTGGGAAAATTGGACAATTGCTTGCCACAAACTCAGACTTCCAAGAAGTACAACATAGTGGTCAATACAACACAACTCCAAGAAAAGGGAACACACACACAATGCAGTGTACAGGTGATGTGACATGAAACTGTGCAACTGAAACCTGTATAATTCCGTTAACCAGTGTTACCCCAATAAAAAGCAGGAAAAAACAAACACTAAATCAGCAATGATGAAACTAGACAAGCTGACTTTTACAGAGGTTTTTTTTTCTAAGAAATACAAAATTATTCTGAACTCTCATTCAGGATTTTTGATCTACGGAACAAAGCAAAGTGTACTGAGAAAATTAAAGATTTTATAAAATGATAATTTCTTTAATCCTGTTGGGAAATAAAGGTAAATTGTAATTGGCAATTTCTATACCTATTGTTGATACAATGGAAACCCATTACCAGATACACAGAGATAAGAATTATTGAATTTAAGAAAAAATCATGAAACAATTTTTCTCAAATTCTAGCATTAGAAATTATATAAAAATCTTTCTGATTGGCAAGACAAGGAAACAATCATGACAAAACCAAAATTTAGCTTCATAGATGTTTGCTTCAAGAACTATTGATAACTGCAAGATTTAAAAATAGTTTTAGTATGAAGCCATAGAAATGTTGACTGAATAAATTTTGATGTTATGGAATGCCAAAAAAAAACATAAAGGAAAAGGAGATTTTCACTGAAAAAAAAAACATTTCAAGGGAATCATGATTTCTTTCTTTAATAATATGAGGAAAATGTACTGTTTCTGAGGAGAAATAATCATGGCAGATACCAGCACTTTTAATCACTGTATTTTGAAGATGAGACTAGGCTCTCCACCTGAGAGTCTGAATGAGGTGTTCAGATAGAGAACATGCCTTCAATATGAAGGGAAAAGGTTAAATTATTTCCCCATTGTTAGATAGCTTTATTCTGGTGAAACTGGCCTTATTTTTCACTGCTTGTCTTGGCCTCAGTAATATTTCCAATTCTTATGACTAACTCCTTCTTCAAATTAATCTTGAATGTCACATATTCTGGGAAGTTTCCCCTGACTCCCACCTTGAACTCCTAGTCTGGACGTGCAATGCTCTTATACATTCCCATATCAATTTGCACTCTTCACTATCAGTGATTACACTGTGTCATAATTATTACGCAATTTGTCAGTCTTTCACCTTCTTTTTTTTCTCCCATCTAGTAATCTCTTGGTAATAAGATACTGAGGTTTGATCCTTCTCCTGCAAGGCTGAACAAAATACTTGCCCCTTATTTAACATTCAACTAATGGTGAATAAAAGAATGAAATATATACAAAGCAATTGACATATCTATTATATACCAAAATAAATATCTCTACCCTTTGTTTATTAAACTTGATATTTGCTTATTTATTTGTTTCTCATCTTGCCATTATCATAAACTCCTGATCAGCTTGTCAAAAAAGGAATCTTCACTACCTTTAGGTAGAAAGTTCTGAGATCAATATTCTTTCATTGGAGCCACAGATCTGTGTTCAGATAAGAATTTAATATAGTTTCTTTCTGATAAAATAATGAAAAGGGTTTGTGGGTTCAAAAAAATAGAAAATTTAATATAGATATGTAGTGGTTAATTACAACATAGGAAGTTAATACCATAAAGTCTATAGCAAGAGAGTATGATAATTAAGATAGAGAAATTAAAATAGCATAGGATTTTCACCTTTCAGTTAATAGGCAAGAAAGCTCAATTAGGGCAAGTATTGAATTTTATGAATCATAGGAGTGTCAATTCATTATTATGGCTGTTTCCTCATAAGTTCATAATGTTATAAATAATTTACACTTGCTCCTTGCAAAGATGATCAGAGTTTTAAAGGCCACAGGTACTGGGTTTGAAGTAAGTGTATTTATTTATTTATTTATTTATTTATTTATTTATATTTTAATTCAAGTTATCAAGGTAATACTCAGTAATAAAGTTATATAGGTTTCACGTGTACTATTCCATCTGCAATGTGTCTTCACTGTTTTCAATAAAGTGTATATGGCTTTATGGTGTCAGCCACTTTTTGATTGTGACTTCTTTTCTACTAGAAATTTATAATCATGAAAAATATTTTTATTTAGTGAATATAAAAGTATGTCCAAGTACACACAATGAGATTTTAATTCTGTCTACTAGCATTTAAAAGCTAGGAAAATCTAAAACTAGTCTTTGGAATTTTAACAGAAATTGCACCCAAATAGGAGGTGTCAACACATAGTTTATTTCAACATCTATATGTTCTTATGAATATAGACTTTGCTTAATATACTTGCAGAAACCTTCGGAAAAAAATTGGAAGCAAAGGTTTGCCTCACAATGTTTGTGTTTTAAATAATTCCCTTATTAGGATTGGATGTCACTTGTTATTTTCTGCTTTTACAAACTTCTTGTTTATTTATCTTAATCAATTGCTCTATCTATAGGTTATGTAACAATGAAAGAGCTTTAACATGAGGATATTCAACACAGTCAAGATCTTTCCCTGCTCAATAATACATTTAAATTTCATTTATTTGCTAAACTTTGTAAAACAAAACATTGATAAGGCAGCTGTGAAAAATGTATAACACTACTAATTATGATTGACAGCCAAATTAAGTTGGGGTGGGGGTGAGAGTGTGTGGATAGCCCAATGTAGATGATTTGCCTAAATTGAACTCCTATTAACCCCACGGGACGTTGGCAAATATTATAGGTGAGTTGGGGATTTTTATTCTTAAAAGAGTTTGCTTTTTATGCACTCCATTATGTAGAGGAACTATGTAGAAATTAAATATTACAATTATACTATCAAAATGCATATTAATATATATAGTTAAAACAGGTCACATTTAAAAAAATATATATTTTTTTATTGATTTCAGAGAGGACAGGAGATGGAAAGAGAGAGAGAAATATTAATAATGAGAGAGAATCATTGATCCACTGACTCCTGCATGCCCCTCCACTGGGGGCATATGCCCTGACCAGGAATCAAACAGTGACCTCCTGGTTCATAATTCAATGCTCAAACACTGAGCCCTGCTAGCTGGGCCAGGTCACATTTTTATACATAACAATAAATCAACTATGTTATTTGTGTTTGAAATCTATGTATTAGTATATTTGTACTTTCAATTTTCTGAAAGATACTTATCTTATAAAATAGGTCCTTGTAAGGTCATCCAATAGCATGCTTCCAAAATAGACATAGAACCCTTTTTAGATAAATTGAAGTGAAGAATTTCAACCTACAGATGTGTAATGTGTCAATTAACTCATAAGTATTTAGTATAGTGTCTATACCTTTTTAGCATCATATAAATAATAAAAGGTAGAATCTACTTGCATTGCAAGATGCTTCACTATAATGCATTTTATTGCTAGTTAAAATCTTTACAAAAATCTGGTAATTAAGCATATTACATAGTGTTCCCAAAAATGAATCATAGGAAACTTTTACAAAAAGGGATCTGGGCTCAGTAAATTTGGGAAATACTTTATATGTGAAAATTTAAAATGCATATCGCCATGTGATTTACTTAACTAGAGACATACAAATAGTCTATAAACATAAAAAAATATTTAACTTCCTTGATATTAAGAAAATACATATTAAAACAACAATAGGAAGTTTTTTTTTTATTTATCATATTAGGGAAGACAGAAAAAAGTAATCTTCACTGTTGACAAAGAAATAAGTAAATGACAGCATGCCCATTTATAGACTGGGCAAAGTTGCTGGCTGTTTTGTAATTGGTACTAACTTTCTGACTGGAAGAATATACCAAAAATATGTTTACATTTTGATCCATCAATTCTTTAATATATGCACCCTTAAAAAATAAAGATATGAAAATACACACAATCTAAGTTTGGAAGTTTTATCAGGGTTACGTCAAAACTGTATTGTTCAATAAGATTTATTTTTATTGTATAAAGTTTTACATATGTCTCCTATTTCCCCAAGCACAATTTACAATAGCTAAGATTTGGAAACTAACTAAATACCTATCAGATTATAAGTGGATTAAAAAACTGTGGCATATCTACCCAATGGAATACTACACTGCTATAAAAAAGAAGGAATGTATACCATTTGCAATAGCATGGATGGAACAGAAGAGTATTATGCTAAGCAAAATAAGCCAGTCAGAGAAAGATAAATATCAAATTATCTCACTCTCATGTGGGATATAATGATCAAATATAAACTGATGAACAAAAATACTAGAAAATCCAGAATTTTTCTTAATTTTAGTTTTTACTTTTCAAAACTGACTTTGGTGCCTCAATTTGTTGCAAGGAGAGATGAGAGCTAACTCATTTTTTGAAGAAATCACTTAAGCTGAATGGACATTCATAGAAATATCAAGCTGATGTCAAAAGATGTTAATTTTTTAACATAATAAAATACTGTATCATTTTCATTTTCTTATATATGTTATTTTGTACTTTTATTATTATACTATGCATTATTCTAAAACAATATGTCCTTAAATGTAGGATCGCTAATAGTCCAAGAAAAAGGTTAAAAGTAATTTTAGACTATTACTACTGCTTAAAAATGAATTTAGAGGAAAAAAATCTAATCAAGAAGGAGGCAATATTTACAGATTTGGATTAAAATAGGCCAATAAAGAAAATAGAAATGAGAAGTGATGTTATTTCAAGAGAGGGAAAGAAGGAGATGTATACTAAGAATAACCATTTGTGCCTCCTTAAAAATAACACACAACTATTCATAAATAAAAGGCATTATGTTTATTGTAATTCTTATTTTCTATGGTATGTATTTTACTTAAAATCAAATTGAGTCCTCACTGGCATGGCTCAGTTGATAGAGCATTGTCCCATGCATGGAAAGGTCCCCACTTCAATTCTGATCCCTCTCCTTTCCACTCTCTCTAAAAAATCAATAAAGATATTTTAAAAATTCAATAGAAGTATACATTTCTTCAGTTTCACTAGCATATTTCACACGCTTGATATATGACTTATGGTGCCTATGTTGGGCAGTGCAGACATAAAATACACCCGTTATTGTGAAAGGTTTTATGGACAGGGCTACAGAGACCACCTGGTAGAAAGACATGGCCTCCTAACCAGCTTGTAGGCTGTCCATGAAAAACTCATATCAATAATCAAGGTATTATCCAGTGTGTAGATTCTAGAAATCATAGCCCCATGATGTGGTAAATCAGTTCAGGAAAGGCTATTCCCATTTTCTAGATTAAGATTGATGCTTACAAAGATAAAATGCCTTTTCTGAGGTCATATATGGAACACAAGCAGACCCATGAACTGAATTATGTTACTAAAAATTACAGTAACTTATTGTGATTTTCATTTACTGGATATAAACAATCTCTAAAAATACTTCATACTAAATTTTAGACAAATGTATTGATAACAGCAATAAAGGAATAACAAATTCAGTAAATAAATCATTTAAAAACCTAATTAACCAGGTAGGTAATTTAGGTGGATATGCTATAGTTGTCAAGTTAATCAGTATCCAATCCCTTGTCCATATATGGTAGACATAATGGAATTTAACTTACTCTGTTTTCATTAGGAAAATATTGATATATAAAGCAGTATTTTAGGAGTATTTTTTTTCTTTTTTATTGAATTCATTGGGGTGACATTGGTTTAAAAAAGTACACAGGTTTTAGGTGTGCAATTCTATAATACATCATCTATGATATCATACAGTATATTATATTGTGTGTTCCCCACCCCAACTTAAGTCTCCCTCCATTACCATAAATGAAAAGATGATGGTTGCTAGACTGGTTTGAGCATAAATAGCATTTTGAAAGATGGCACAATGTGAATAGAAAAAAAATTATGAAAAAGTAAGTGTTGATTTAACTTTATAGTTTTCCTTGTCATTTGAGATTTCTGAGTCTTTGACTTGCCTAGAAAAAGCTCATAGTAGAATTATAGTATCCTTTATTAAGAATAAAATAATTATGCTTTTTTAAAATAGGTTTGCTGATTCTCCAACTCAGTTTCCTTTTTGTCCAACTGGGCACACCCAGGAGAAGAGAGAATATACCTGCCCTTTCTCCACTGCTCACTAGATATTAATTGATTCACTTCCTCTCTTGCCATATACCAGATCTTGTATTCTAGCAAAGAATTGGCCAACACTTCTATGAGCAAGAGAAAGAGATTTCAGAGCAAGAAGAGCCATCAATGATCAGAAATGCCTCTAATGATTATCTGCATATATTTACTTTAAGAAGCACCATAGTGGAAACAGCGTAAGGAAGTTCACATAGGATTCCCTAGGCAGCCTGCAGGCAGCAGGAGAAAGGCCTATGTCAGATCAACCTTGTGAGGGGCTGTCTGATCTTGATCCACAATTTGGAGAGTCACCTTCAAGAAATGGCAGGCCATAGGGTTTGCTGCAGGGCACAGTGAAATGACAAAGATCTTTCCTCTAATATTTGGTCAAAATCATGGTTTTAAATTTTCATGATAGCTTCATTTGTAGACAAAATTTCTTTGGGTGATATATATATATATATATATATATATATATATAAATATATATTAAAAAAAATATATATATATATTTTAAATATATTTTATTGATTTTTTACGGAGAGGAAGGGAGAGGGATAGAAAGTTAGAAACATCAATGAGAGAGATACATCGAATAGCCGTCTCCTGCACACCCCTTACTAGGGATGTGCCCGCAACCAAGATACATGTCCTTGACCAGAATCGAACCCGGGACCCTTCAGTCCACAGGCCGATGCTCTATCCACTGAGCCAAACCGGTTTCGGCAGGGTTATATTTTTGATACTAAGGAAGAAAAAAGTAACTCATATTGTTTGGGGTAGGAATTAACCTGAACTAAGTGGATAAGATGAATAATAAGCAAAAATGTGCTCCCAAAGAGATTTTGCAATCTGCAAGCCATAGCACATGTGACTCTTTAGTTCATCAGAGCCCATTTCATTACATTGCATTTTTAACATGGACATGTACATACATGATCATGAATATTTTTTAGCTACATATATTATAATATTACATTTATAAAGAACCATTTATTTCTAGTTTAGTGTAATATTATAAGCACCCAAATCTACTGTCCTTCTCTCTCTCTATTTTAAAAAATAATGACATTATATCAGTGCTGGAAGAAGATAAAGAGAAAAGGCACGAGCAGAAGACCAGGAAGTTTGAGAAACTGGGTACAAAGTGAGCTGATGAAAGAGCACAGACTAACAAACAAAAGAGTATGGAAAAATGTATCTCCAAAGACCAGCAGTAAATTCTTACTTCCCACAGAACACGAAGGGCAAGGGTGGGCCACAGAATAATCATCCTGGGAATTAATTAAAATCCACTGAGAATGTGCAGGCCTGTAAAACACCTTCTCCCATACTCTCCAAGATATAAGGCATGCCTTCTCACAGAGTGGCTTTCGCCCATAGGATAACATTTGAGAAAACAAGCCATCTATCTGGAGAAAGCACTGGATATGAATGTAGAATGCACCCAATATGGATGTAGGACTGCGAAAGATAAGCAAGGTAGAGTTGAGAGTTAACGCCCAGCCTCAGTTACAGACTGCAAGTTAAGTCTGCCATTTCTAAGTAACACTACCTATACTTTGGCAATATTGGCAATTTGGTTCATACAATCCTATATAATAAAAGGCTAATATGCACCCTAAAAAATAAAGATGTGAAAATATGCACACACAATCTAAGTTTGGAATTTTTATCTGGGTTATCTCATAACTATATGGTTTGACCGACCAGGAGTTCGACTGCTCGTTATGATGTATGCTGACCCCCCAGGAGGTGGCATGGAATGTAGGAGGCCCTGGCCAGCAGCTGGCAGTCAGGGAAAGGAAGTCCCTGATAGGCCCTTATTGCTGCCCAGGCCTAGAGACTCTATCTATGCACAAATTTTGTGCACTGGGCCTCTAGTCCTGGAATAAAACCCCCAAAGTGAAGCCTGCTTCCCAATACATTCCCATTTAAGGGAGAAGGTGCTCATTTAAATAAACTTACACAACCATACAGAAAATTTACCACACCTACTAGCCCTATAAAACAGGTCTTTTGTTTTTCATTTATATGCTGAATCAACAACAAAAAAGTAGACATTTAAAAAAAAACACAATAGCATAAAAAAGAATGAAGAAGACTAGGAATGGAACAAGAGATAAAACAGGCACTTCAGGAAACAGAAGAAAGCTTTAGATGGGTGGATGGGAAGAGATAAACGTTTATGTCTCTGTCTCTATCTCTATCTCTATCTATCTTCTATCTATCTATCTATCTATCTATCTATCTATCTATCTATCATCTATCTATCTATCTATCTATCATCTCTATCTCTATGTAAAAGCCCAGCTACCGGAACAGTGGAACAACCAAAACGACTGGAAGGACTGGTGGCTATGATACACACTATGGCAGCCAACCAGCTTGATCCTGGCCCCCATTGGCCTCCAACACCCTGATCAGGGGCAGGGTTGGATGCCAACCACCTGTGGCCCTTCTCCCAGTCAGCCCTGCCCCCGATAGACCCCTAACATCCTGATTGGGGGTGGGACCATCCAGCCAACTTCCTGTGACCCCTCCCCCCAGCTGACCAGGTTAAAATTGGTCCTGATTGGTGAATTCATGTACCGGCCCCCTAATATATATATATATATTCATAACTCATGAACACAGACAATAGTGTGATGAAGGCCTGGAGTGTGGGGGAGGGCGGACTAGAAGGAGTCAATGGAGAGAAAAGGAGACACATATAATACTTTCAGCAATGAAGATTTTTTTTAAAAAAAAAGCTTTAAGATTTTTTAATATGTTTCCTCAGATAGAAAAAAATAGGCATTTAAGTTTATTATTTGAATAATAAAGGTAAACACTAAAAAAAACCTCAAAATAATATAACTAGAAAAAAGGGTGGTGCTACACTATTACTAAATTTCCAATCTTTTTTGTTAAGATATTCTATCTATAGTTGATTAATAAAGATATAGAAGTAGTGTTTCTGATAATAATGTGCTGTAGAATTTCAGGTGAAACACTAGGGACATAGTTTGAATTCAGCTTATTTTGCACACCAACTAGCATATACTCAATATGCTTGGAAATCTTTCTACTGACAAATCTAAAGCAGTAACCAACCACCTCTTTATTGTCTAGCACTCCAGAAAAGCAATACCCTCCAGATGTCAGTGAATAATGGCCTTGGGGAAAATATGAATTTTAAGTTTCTTGAGAGCAGAGAGTACTTCACTTTCCATTTTCAAGAAACCTAAAAACACAGAAACTATAAAATATGTTTTCTCTGGGTCTGGGGGAGAAGAGCCACCACTTGTTTTCATGTTGAGCCACTTTTTATAAACTTTTTATATGTCATGCATGCATTAGTTAATACTTCGAAGTAGTTTTAAAAATCTGATTCAATTATGAAGCTAAGACCAGGCAGCTAAAAAAATTAGAGCTTAAATAAACATGAAAAACACTTTACATGAGAATAATAATATTAGAATCAACAATAAGACACCAAGAATGACAAATTTCATCTCATGTTCACCAAATCAATAGCTGATTTGAACTTTGGGAACTACTGCATAACTAGTGTGTCCTCTTCCTATGCAGATTTAGGAAATACTTCCTTGTTTCTTGGCTATGCTATTTTGCAAGTATTTTATTCATATTTTGTTGAAAATACTGATAATAGAAAATACTGATAATAAAAAAATACTGAAAATAAATTGAATTAATCACATATTTAAGAATTACTATGTTTTTATGTGTTAGAGTTGGTTCATTCAAACAAAAATCTTAAGATGAATTAAATAATGAGTTCTTACTAAGCTCAACATTTAAACATTAATGCTTAATTAAGTTTTAATAATATAATTGCTAGTACTTTGTTAGTAAAACTGCCTTTACTAGTACAAACTATGATTTATAATTGCATAGCAATAGCAAGAAATTTTGTGAAAATATGAGGAAGTTTTTATAGTAAATAATAGCTTGTCAGAAATACATTGAAACTTTGAATAGAAAAACAAAAATATACACTTTTTGGAATCTTAACATCTTTATATATTTCAAGTGACTATGATATGGGAAAGTTTCCTTCAAAACTTTCAGTTAAGATGGAAGTACATTCATTCAAATACTGATATATATCACTATTTCAGAATTAAGAAACAAAAATAATAAAATTAATATACAGAAGCACTTTATATATTTTTAAAGTAGTAAATAAAATTAAGAGATAATTGACCAGTAACATTATAAGAAATTATTAAATGTATTATAAAATATTATTAAAATATATGTGTATTATTTCATGCACAAGTTAAAGTCATCAAGCATTCTGTAAAATTTCATTGACTTTCATAAATGATAAGGTATTTATAAATGGAATCTTCTTAGAAGAGTAAACAACACCAAAAATACATCCAATAAGTCACACTATAAAAAACATCTTTATCCTATAGTGAAATAATCATTTTATTCCTGAAATACTTATGGGATATATCCAAGACAAGGGATAGAAAACTTTTTAACATCATATTATAGATAGGAATTCTTCAGTTCAACCATTGTATCTCTCTAATATTCATGAGTTACCATGTAAGAAATTCAATTTAGGAAAGTGGTTGTATTTTGCAAACAAAACATAAGAAAAATTATATTACTAAAATTATTATTTTTTAACTTAATTTACTCAAAAAAATTGGTTTGTGCAGACATTTTTGTTCTTTATACAACACAACATAGTCAAATAGTGAAAACTATGCTAAATATGCTAACTATAATCATGGGCATAAAACTGTTTTCCTCAGATTTTTAATTATTACATTAAACTTCATAACAAAATTATGAAGTTTAATGTAATTAAAAATTATAAATAAATATCCCAAATATATATATAT
>JAAGEH010000307.1:70116736-70198836 GCA_011751065.1 Lasiurus cinereus
TATATATATATATGTGTGTGTGTGTGTGTACATATATATGTGTATACACACACACACATATATAATTTATTTATTATATTTTGTTTTAATCTTCAACTGAGGATATTTTTCCATTGATCGTTTTAGAGAGAGTGGAAGAGAGAGAGAAAGACAGAGAGAAACACTGACATGAGAGGAACACATTGAATGGTGGTCTCTTACATATGCCCGGACCACGGTCTGGGCCAAAGAGAAGCCTCTAGCCAAGGTGCCCTTGACTGGAATCAAACCAGGGACCCTTTGGCCCACAGGCTGACCCTCTATGCACCAAACCAAACTGGCTAGGGCCCAAATATTTATTTAAATTGTAAATGTATTTGCACACTACCTTGTAGCATTATACATATATAAGAGGATAAAATGTTCATTTTTTAATAGTAGTGTTTTAGAACAGTACTTCTTAATCTACTGAGCATATAAATTAAGTAAGGATCTTGTTAAAGTGAAGCTTTGATTCAGTAGGTCTAGGGAGGGGCCATTTCTAACAAATTCTCATTAGATTATGCTACTGGCTCATGCAAGCCACTGTGTAGAGAGGATCTTGAATGTGTTTCCTAACCTTGACTAGGAATCATCTGGTGCACTTTATAGGCAAACAGATTTTCTCATGCTTTTGCTGAAAATAATAAATCACTGTTTGAAGGGAAACTCCGAAAAATGTGGCCAAGATGGCTACCTCGGTTTGTAAAAAACACTGACTTAAAGACTAGTAAGACTTAACAAAACTTTCTTCTTCCTTTCATGTCTCACTACAGTAAACTTTCAATGTTTGGACCTCAGTTTAATGGACTTCGAATGTAATGGACAAAATTTCCAGTCCATATGTCATATGTGAAAATTAACACCCTGTTTTTAACTAAGATTTTCTTATAATGAAATTAACCAGTTATTCTTTTTGTTTCTAATTTATGTTATTTTTAACAAGATTTAGGGAATAGGCCATATGTTGGGAAAAAAATCACTGTAGTAATTTTGCAGACATAAGTAAATACTACATATCTACATCTAGAGTCTATATACATACATGCAAAGTCACTGCTCATAGACAGTATTCTGGAATGATTAGCGCATGATCACACAGCATCTCCTGTGGTACCTGGTCCTGTTGTTGTCTGGCGTGACCTTCTACAGTTTTAACTGGTGTGGCAGATATTCTGACCAGGAGCTATGCCATGCCTCAGCCACGTTCATTTGTTTACTTCAGATGACTGGTGAAAGCACTCATTTACTAAACCTAATCAGTATAAATTTAAAATTACGGTGCCCTGACTGATGTTGCCAAGTGGTTTGGTCTTGTCCCATATACTGAAAAGTTGACATTTTGATTCCCATCAGATATGAACCTGGGTTTTGGGCTCAATCCCTATAGGGATGTGCAGGAGTCAGCAGATGTCTCCCTCTCCTTTTCCTTTCTTCTCTCTAAAAGTCAATAAATGTTTTTTAAAAATTAAAGTAAAACATATAGGAAACTTCTGTGAAATTAAACTTTTTATACATACCTAATTTTAATTATGCAAATGTACTTACATAAGTAAAAACAGATAATCTAGTTAATTTGTCAATTTCTTGATATATGCATTCTGAAAACTTACTTTCTTACATAATGGACTTTTAGAATTAATGGATAGCCCATTTCCTCACCGGGTTAGTCCACTATATTAAGGTTTTACTATATTTTCAACATTTACATACTTCAGCAATTTTACTTGGTCAGTAAGAAAAAATTATCATACATATACGGATTTCAGAGAGGAAAGGAGAGGAAGAGAGTTAGAAACATCAGTGATGAGAGAGAATCATTCATCAGTTGCCTCTTGCACACCCACTACTGGAGTACCCTTAACTAGAATTGAATCTGGGACCCTTCAGTGCACAGCCCAGTGCTTTATCCACTGAGTCAAACCAGTTAGGGCCAATCAACTGCCTTTTAATCAGCATTTTCCCCAAAGAATTAGTGTATACTAGTTATCATCTCTACATATACCCTTAGTTACCATTCAAGTCATCACCATAGACTATATATATTCTGTTGAAAACACTCTTGACAAATCTAATTACTTTCTTCATGTCTCAGTCTTAAAACTACCGTTCAGTCTGTGATAATACTTTTAAAATATCTTTTAGCTAGAACTATAGAGAGCATTGTAGACATTGGGAGCAGAGACAGCTAAATTACAGAAGAGAGAGAAGTTTGGCAGATCAATGTTTAAATATAGAACACAGCCAAAATTTGAAGATTTGAATGGCTCTCTGAAAGGGCTTTAAATCATTTTTTTTTGCTCAAAAAATCTGAATGTAACACAACTAGACTATTGTTAAAAAATCTCTTTTATTGTCATTGACTGCTGGCTCCTGGTTCTCTGTCTCAGAGTAACATTTTTACTCGTTTTTGTTTTGTTTTGTTTCTTTCCTTTTTCTCTCACCTTGAAGCTTCTCTATGTTTGTCTTCTTTTTTAGAATTTCCTTCAAAATTAGGTATAACTTCCAAAAATGCACCATCTCTAACTCATTGTTAACTATCTCCTGAACCCCTAGGGATATCCTACTATAATGTAAATATACTTCTCAAGAAACACATTATCACCATCCACACTTCTTACTACCATCACATCTGCTATTCTCTCTCTATTCTAGATACCATCCTGTTCACAATCATCCAAATACAAATATATGGGCACAAAATAATAGGGATCTCAAAATCAAGGCATTGTATTGTCCCTCAAATCTGTCCTCTTATTCCTTTACCTGTCCTTCTGCTAGTTAAGATTACTACTTTTTTTTGAGACAATATCATCTGGACACATAAACTCCAATATTTTTTCTAGTTCCAATCATTTCTTCCTATTCTTCCCAAGGATATCTTTAAACAAAATAGTCTAGGCCTATGTAGGTGGAAGGCACATCACTGCAATTAGATTTGTAGTTTTATCTAATAGACACTGGACAGGCTTTAAAAACTGTGTTTAAGTCATTAGAAAGATAATTAGTAGCAATTATTTATCCTATAATGGTAACAATAAAAAATAGTATGTGATAATTAACAATGGTGAAATTGGTTGCTTGAGATGGACTTTTCTAGAACAATAATTTCTCAACAGAATTCTCTATACTCAATTTACAAGAGTTATGAATATATTTTACAGGATCAAAGTATGTTTTGGACTTAGAATTTTTTTCTGGTCAACTTAAGAATTCATTCTGAGTTTTACCTGTTTAAATGTTTGATATTTCAGTATCAGACTGCAAAAATCAACTGGCCCCCTTTTCTTTGTATTTCAATAATCAGGACAACCCACTAATAATTGTTAAGATACAATAATCATCCAATGGATAGAAAACAGAAAACTTCAAAAGCCAGAGAAACTCATATTTCTCTTTGTAGAGCAACTGATTTTGCTTGAATGTGTAATCTAAATGAGGGGATAAGGATTGTAAAGAATAAAAACTTTGTAACCGTTAAGCATATTCCTTGAAGCATTAAGAACTAATTTAGGAATTCCCTGTATACCTTTAAAAATAAGTCTTTTTACTAGTTAAGGTTCTAATAAAAGGATAAAAGCAATAAATCAATAGTCCGGTATTCACTTTAAAATGATTTGGGGAGAATCATTGAGGATCCTTATACTTTTATTTACTAAAACCTCAAACTATAAATACAACTGTATCAGATACCTGATGGAGATCTTAAAAGTATCTCAAGACTAAAGAACTATCACATCAACAATAGCCCTCCCCACCTTGAATTCAATAAATGAGGAAAACATACTAGTGAGGATAGATTCTTTGGTTTTGTCAACTATAACATTTAAAAGTTGATCTAGATGAACCATAAAGCTTCTTTTGGCTAAAATAGTCTATTAATTCATATAGGATGGAAATGTATTTGGGTACACATCCATGGGAGCAACATTTCTAATAAAATAGTCACTACTCAGATAATATAGAAAGAAACAAAGGTAAACATGCAACAAATATATTTTTTGGCCTTAATGTAAGAGAGTATAAAAGAGATGCAACATGCACTCATAGGCAAACAAGGATTTAGGGATAAAACAGTAGCACATATGTTATTCATATTATGTTTATTGTATTTATGTGTCACAGATATTCATTCGGTATGCATACATAATGCTTTAGAAATATAAAATTCTTGAACCTTTTAGCTTATCAAATTTTGATGGCATCATTTATCAACACTCTATCTCAAAATTATGCCTGTGCATTTATAAATTATGCCTAAATTAATGAGAATTTATCTGAGATATTTATTTGATACCTCCTATTCACTGTAATATCTCAATTTACTCTATTTTGAGCCAGAATAAACATTTTACATATAAAATTCAAAATTAAGATATTATATTATTATTCTTAAAATATTAAATAAATGGAGTGTGATGTTATAACTGATATTCTTGATTTGAATGAGAGAACAGGAGACAGTACTCCTGCTGAAATTGTGATCATAATAATTAAGAATATGGTTTCATGAGTATTTCATGCTATTCCATAATGTCAAATATGTCAAAAATTCCATAGGGAAATACTTAATTTCATATAGGCTTTATTCTTTATCTTATCATTAGTGTGAATCTGTTTGCACCAAATTTATTATTATAATGAGAAACATGATAGACTGAAAGTGAACAAATGCAACTTCATCTAAGTTGCATATGCATTATATGATTGTAGCACACCAGAATTCTGTTAACAGTAAGCTTCCTGAACTACATTGGATCACGTTTTAAAGTACAGCATGCAGTTTCAGGTTTAAGCTTTAATGTTAATGATAATTATGTGTTGCTTAACCTAATATCTTATACATGTGTTAAAATTATATGAAAAATACAGAAGTTTAGAAATATTTTAAAGTAAATGTATTGTTGTATGAGTGGCACCAATAATAAACATGATTCCACAATTTGTTATTCCTGTGTAAAACAATTTATTTGCCTAATGAAGATTACAAATGTAAACATTTAACTTAAAAATGACTTGTAGATAAAAATAAAAATGCATCCATATTATTTTTTATAATTGATCATTTAAATATGCATGTGCACATATGTTCATGTGTGTGCACATGGGTACTCATGGGCTTTAAAGATTTACAAACTAGAATGGCTTGTTCTTTGTGTCTTCCCTTACTATCATCCTAAAACTAGAGGTCTGGTACACAACATTCATGCACTGTGGGGGAGGAGGGCATGTTCCCTCAGCCTGGCCTGTGCCCTCTCACAGTCCTGGAGTCCTCAGGGAATGTCCAAAGCCATCAGTTGGACATCCTTGCGCTATCACGGAGGTGGGAGAGGCTCCTGCCACCACTGCTGCATTCACCAAACCAGCTTATGGCTGAGTAGCGCTCCTCCTGTGGGAGTGCACTAATCACCAGGGGACAGGTTCTGTGTTGAGTGTCTGCCCCTGGTGGTCAGTGGGCATCACAGAGACCAGTTGTTCTGCTGTTTGGTCGATTTGCATAGTAGCCTTTTATTGTATAAGATGTTTGGAAATATGCAATGACTATAGAATAGTCTGTTAGAAGTTAATGCAAATTATATTTGACATTTGTGAAGATGAGGCCATTCAGGCAGATGAGGTGTCAAAGATTTTAACAGCTTATTTCACAAAATTTGTAATGTGAAAAAATACACTTTGTCTGAACGGGCACCATAAATTCACATTATTGTCACATGCATATTCTGTTGTGTGTATCAATATATTTGATGAAAATATATTAAAAGTAAAAACATAACTAAATAATCTGTTCATCAGCTCCCAATTTCAGCCATATTAATTCTTTGGTAAATGGTCAAGAGGAATAAAATATTTATTATACATTTCAAAGAAATGTCTTCATTGAAAAAGCTCCACCACTGGTCCTTCCTGGTGCAAACATAAGACATGGCAATCTCTAATTCAGCAATAAAACAGAAGGTGAGTTGTGGCCAGTAATTGTTCGGTAGCTAGAGAGTAGGCTTGTGCACTGAGAGTCTTGGGTTTGATTCCAGGTCAAGGGCAGTTCCTAGGTTGCAGGTTCAATTCTTGCCCCTATCAAAAACAGACTGGGGAGCATGTGCGAGGCAACCAATCAATGTGTCTCTTTCACATCAATATTTCTTTCTTTCTCTCTCAACTCTCTCTTCCCCTCATCTCTCCCTTCCACTCTCTTTAAAAATCAATGGAAAAAATATCCTCACTAATTGGGTGAGGATTAAGAAAAGAAAAGGTAAAAGGCAATTACTCAAGAGAGGGAAGTATCTAGAATAAACTGAGCTTAGGGAGCTACATCTCAGCCAAATGAGGTATATAAACATAATTATTAATATCATGAGCTATACTAGGAAAGAAAAAGATCAATCAAGCAGTTACATACAAATATCAGCCAAGGTTTTAAAAATGGAACCTTTATTGTTTTTTTTTCCAGTGAAGAATCTGGAAGATTTTTCATACTGGCCTGAAACATGTTCGCTATATTATAGCTTTATGAAGTGAACAAAATCAGCTATAAGTATTTGAAGTATTTGATTATCCTAAGTTATATTTCATACCAAAAGGCCTATTATAGTATCAATGCTATTATAATAGTGAATAAAAACTACTCAAAATAAACATGATGAATAAACAAATCTAACTTGCACTGCTTCATACTAAGTTCAAATTTATATTAGCACAACTTTAATAGAAAGCATTAAATTCTCACAGTATAGATTTTATAGGAAGTACTTTCCAAAAATTTATCACTACATTATCCCTGGTTAATTGTCTCTAGTATGTTATTTAAAATTACCAATACCACTAGTAGGTAGTAATTTTATCGTGAACTTTTGGTTAGTCTCTGCCAATTAACTGATAATAGATAAAAAAGAAAACACTGGGGGTAATATAGTACTATACTGCCACTTATATGTCCACATTTTGTTTCTTCATGTGCTCTAGCTGGATACAGACAGGTCGGGGGACACTTTCCCTCCTTTAGCCACGATTTTCCTTGGCTACCAGAAGGATATCATTTAGGTCTGGTGAAGCAGGGCTCTTTCTCTTCTACTTCACTATTTATGACTTACAAATCAGAAAACAGTTGGATAACACTGATTTTTTTTTTTGTGTGTGTGAGTAATGAAGTAAGTGATCCACAGAAATAATAAATATAAAAACTTTCCTTATAGTGATGAACATTTTCATCTGTCATAATCATGACCCAAAATACAATGCCCAATGTCTCTTATTCAGTGTTAATAGGAAATATATATTTAAATTTATGTCAATTAGAATTGTCTCTTTGGTCCAAGCAAGATTATATTGATGCTATTCTAGATACTGACTCAGAAATCTATTCATATTTCTTATGTATCAGTTATCATGCTAAGTACTTTTTGTGTTTATTAAATTTAGTATCATTACTACCCTTTCATGTAAATACTATTGTCCTATTTTTATAGATTGAGAGCATAAGGCTAAAAAAGATCAAGTAATATTCCCAATATTCAATCTAGAAAACTCATTCCAACACTCATGGGATAGATTACTTGGTGCTGGGCCAATTTATAAAGCCTATAGAAAGAGATGAATCTGAAGCGAAAATAAGAAATTCTTAAAAATCATCCCTCTTGCCTTTTTATTATTTGCTCTGATCCACAATTGCCATAAAAATGAAATGTTCAGGATGCAACCATAGAAGAGTAAAGATCTGTGAGGAAAAAGATCCAATGTGATCAATATAATTAAGCTGACTATAAATGGCATATAAACCAGCTGGCCCAGGAGCAGCGACATCTCATTTTAAGTTTACAGGTCCAACACATGTTGTTCATCCAAATATTTGAAACAATGCTAAAAGTTTTGAAAATAAGACCCAAATGATAAAAGCATTTAACATAATTGCCTGAACACTTAGAGCTAACAGGCAGAATCTTATGAAAACAGTATTCATAGTTGTAAAAACTTATATAGAGGACTAACAGTAGATTATCTGAAGGAAGGTGTTGATAAGGCCATTCAGGCAGATGAGGTGTCAATAAGGTCTAGTCACTGAGAAGTGAAGTTGGATTATGATTGTGAAGCAGGGAAGCCAAGGGTGTGAAGTTTAGGATCTGAACAAGAGTTAACATTTGTGAAGTTGTTTTTTCTATATAGGTGGTGGTGGTTGGAGGCTGGGAAGACAAAAGACATCTATCCTAGTACTAAAGTTTGAAAGAAAAATAAAATAAGTGAAAAAATTTTCAGATTAGAATTAAGTATACATCACTTGAAAATACTGAGTGAAAAGCAAGTTCTGAAAAATAATCTCTCACAGAGTTCTCTTGCTCTCTTACTCTTGTCTGTTAAAGCTATAACTTGGTGCTAGTTGCTATAAAATTCAAATTTATAAGGATATTATGTTGTTAGTCTTATCATTTTAAACATACAACCTATGGAGCCAAACATTTCCTTTAAATATAGCAGATAAAATTTAAGATTACAGTTTTCAGGTAGAGATGATATATGAGTACATTTACTACTACTTGCTGTTATAATAAACTAGTAGAGGCACAATAAATGTAACTTATTACTCTGTACTTAAACATATCACTACTTTTACTTCAAAGAAAGACAAATGTAATATGATATCACTTATTAGTACATGTGGAATCTAATGAAACAAAACAAACTGATGAACAAAATTGAAACAGAGGCATACATGAAGCAGACTGACAGCTCTCAAGGAGACAACCAGATAATAAGGCATAATATTGAGATGATGGCTGATGTCTGATGGTTACTTACATACCAAAATGCCAGAAAATGCTCTTTTGAAATATGTTCTATTGCATTTTTTGTTAGGAACTTGATACAAAAAATATCTGAAAGAGGATGGTGGAAGGCTTTAGACAACTGCTTAATGTCAAATATGTAAACATTACCTGTTTCTTTAAGGTAATAGGGTTTCAATCTACAGTTAGTAATTGTGACTTTTTACCCTGCCATTTATGGTACTATATGCTTAGTAATAAACTTATAGGATTTTCATTTTTTTAAGTCAAGGGGGAAGTAAATATTAAAATATCCTATCAATTTGGAATATATGCCTCAAATTTTGACTTTTATGAAGTTATCAACCATTGAGGGACATTATGCAGGATCTCTTAAAAATTTGAGACTATTAGAGTGATTTACAATTTATTATAAATATCATATATAAAGATTATAAGAGGACATAGCTTGCTTTAAGTATTCTTATCCTTTCTATACTTTTCTTCCTTTTAGCCAACAGCAATCTCATGGCACTCTACACTTAGTAGGGTGCCACTTTAGCACAGGCATATGGTGCTTATAAAATTTAATAAACACTGAGAACCACCATTTCGCATAGAATTATCTATTATAAATAATAGGGAGAATCCAAGATGGCAGCATAGGTAAACACCTACACTGCGGCCTCGCACAACAATTTCAAAACCACAACTAAAAGACAGAACAAACATAATCCAGAACCACAGGAAAGCTGGCCGAGTGGAAGTTCTACAGCTAGAAGGAAAGAGAGGGGCTCACAGAAACCCAGAGGAGCTGCAAAAAGCTGAGGTACGGAGACACGCGTGCTGAGAGAGTGGATGCCAGAGTACCTGGCTGGCTTTCTCTGGCGGGAGGGAAACGGAGACTCCCAACGGCATAGAACCCCTTATCCTACGACACTAAACCCCAGATCCAGCTGAAACTCATATGGGGGGAGTTTGGACTGTGAAAAGAGAGAGGTGCATGGAAATTTAGGGGAGTCGCAAAAGATCGGAGGTCTGGTCGCGCACGCGCAAGGCACTGCGGAGGACAGATTGCTGATTGTGCCCCTGGCTTTCACGAGTGGGCAGGAGACTGTGCCACTTCTGAGTCCACTGGGCCCCTGTTTCGGGCGAAACCCTGGGGACCTAGACTCGTGTGGTCCTGGTGTGCAGGGGAGCTGGAAAGGCAGCAGTCTAGAGGCACTGCGGGCGGGCGCGCACAAGGACCGCTCCAGCGATTACCCAGTCACATGAGACTCAGGGGCCGTGGAGGGCGGGGCTGACTGGAAGGCAAGGCGGTCCCTTAAGCCCTGAGACTCCACCCATCCCAAGCTCAACAGAGGCTTCTGCGGCTTTGCATGTCTGGTATCATAAAGCTGAATTCAACACAGAAGTTCTCCCAGCGTAGTGAAAATGCTGAGACAAGGGAAGGGATCACAAACAAAAGAAATGGAGGGAAAAAACACGACTGGATATAGCGTTCAAAACCATGCTTGTAAGGTTTTTCAAGAATATGCTAGAAAAGTTGGATAAACTTAGCGAGAGCTAAGAGGAGATGAAAAAGGATCAACTAGAGATGCAAAAGAGCCAACTAGAGATGGAAAAGGTCCAACTAAAGATGATAAAGGACCAAATAGAAATTAAACATACACTGACTGAAATAAAAAATATTATACAGAGTCCTAACAGCAGACGAGAGAAAGGCAAGAATCAAGTCAAAAATTTGAAATATAAAGAAGCAGAAAACACTCAATTGGAAAAGCAAGAAGAGAAAAGAATACAAAAATGTGAACATAATGTAAGGAGAGACTCTGGGACAGCTTTAAGCGTACCAACATCAGAATTGTGGGGGTGCCAGAAGAGGAGAGAGAGCAAGATACTGAAAACCTATTTAAAGAAATAATGACTGAAAACTTCCCACATCTGGTAAAAGAAATAGACTTGCAAGTCCAGGAAGCACACAGAACCCCATATAAAAGGAATCCAAAGAGGACCACACCAAGACACATCATAATTAAAATACCAAGAGCAAAAGACAAAGAGAGAATATTAAAAGCAGCAAGAGAAAAACAGTTTATTACCTACAAGGGAGCACCCATACGACTGTCAGCTGATTTCTCAACAGAAACGATGCAGGCCAGATGGGAGTGGCAAGAAATATTCAACGTGATGAATAGCAAGAACCTACAACCAAGAATACTCTATCCAGCAAAGCTATCATTCAGAATTGAAGGGCAGATAAAGAGCTTCACAGAGAACAAAAAGCTAAAGGAGTTCATCAACTCCAAACCAGTATTATATGAAATGCTGAAAGGTACTCTTTTAGAAGAGGAAGAAAAAGGTAAAAGAGAAAAAATTATGAACAAAAAATACATATCTATCAACAAGTGAATCTAAAAATTAAGTGAATTAAAAATTTGATCAACAGAATAAACTGGTGAATATAACAGAATCAGGAGCACAGAAAGGGAGTGGACTGATAATTCTCAGGGGGAAAGGGGTGAGGGGTGTACAGGGAGAGACTGGACAAAAATCATACACCTATAGATGAGATCAATGGGAGAGGAAGGGGTGGGAGCTGGGTGGAGGGGTGCTATGGAGGGGAAAAAAAGAGAAACAAATGTAATAATCTGAATAATAAAGATTTATTTAAAAAATATAAATAATATACAGCATTTGTTTTGGTTTTCATTTTTTAACTTTTTTTTTTATTGTTGATACTATTACAGTTGTTCCAATTTTCTTCCCTTTTCCTACTCCTACCCAGCCTCACCCATCCTTCCCTCTGGCCATCAACAGACTGTTGTCCATACCTAAGGGTTATGTCCATATGTTTTTTGTCTAATCCCTTCACCTTTTATCCACTCCCCTTTCTTGTCTCCTTGAGAGCTTCAGTCTGCTCCATGTATGCCTCTGTTTCAATTTTGTTCATCAGTTTGTTTTGTTCATTAGATTCCACATGTACTGATAAGTGATATCATATTGCATTTGTCTTTTTCTGACTGGCTTACTTCACTTAGCATATTCATCTCCAGGTCTGTCCACGTGTGTCAAAAGGTAAGATATCTTCTTTTTCACGACTGTGTAATATTCCATTGTGTAAATGTAGCATAGCTTTTTTACCCACTCATATACCGAGGACACTTGGGCTGTTTCCAGATCTTGTTTATCACATTATGTAGCCATTTTAACTTGCAGAATGTTTATACTTCTGATAGGCAATAAATAAAAATAAGCATCTACTTCATATATGCAGCATTCCCTTTGAGTTGTAAGGCCAAGAAGCATCATTGGCAAAACCATTTGGTGACTAATTATATAGCATCCTGGATGCACTACAGGAATGCCAAATACCTGGTCCATACATTGGAACGTTCCCTCTGCCCAGTAACCATAGCAACCCTCACTAATTCATTCTGCCTCTCTGTCTATCCTAGAGACCAATGGCAGTCTCACTAACATGAAACAACTTCAGACTCCTAGTCAACACAACACTCAAGAAGCCATGAGCAATTTGATGGATCTTTAGAAAGACCAATTCACTGGTAACCACAAACTTCATCCATGCCAATAGGGATTGTGTGGCATCAGATGAGTCACTTAATTTCTCCTCAGATCCTTTTCATTCAGAAGGTATGTCAGTGAAATCATAAAGATCTAATACTGTACATTTCACATCAAAATAATAAAGAATGATTTTTCAAACAGTAGCCATAGTTTTAGATAAAGTATATACACTATTTTTAATTAAGCCAGTTCACTCTACAATCTAATATAAAAAAAAATTTCCATTAGGAATACTGCCTGTTACATTTTTAATGCACTATTTTAAGGTATGTTTTGTGATGAATCTTCTTTACTAAGTAAAATATAAAGTTATTTTTAGAGTTTAATTAATTTTTTTCATCTTTATTGTTGAAAGTGTTACATATGTTGTCTTTTTTCTCCCTATTGACTCCCTTCCAGCCTGCTCCAACCTCCCCAAACTATATGGGGGTTGGGAGAAGAGATCAAAGAACTGAAAGTTTAACTTAACTTTGTCTTCCTTCAAAATATATAGAGAATACCTAGAAATTAAGATCATTTTATTTTTTTAATTTTTATTTTTTAATTAAATCTTTATTATTCAGATTATTACAATTGTTTCTCTTTTTTCCCCTCCATAGCTCCCCTCCACCTGGATCCCTCCCTTCCCTCTACCCCTACCTCCTTCCCATTGACCTCATCCATAGGTGTATGACTTCTGTACAGTCTCTCCCTGTACACCCCTCACCCCTTTCCCCCTGAGAATTATCAGTCCACTCCCCTTCTGTGCTCCTGATTCTATTGTATTCACCAGTCTATCCTATTGATCAAATCCTTAAAAAATTATGAACAACAAATGCATATCTATCAACAAGTGAATCTAAAAATGAAGTGAATTAAGGATTTGATCATTTTAGTTTTTCACACAAATTTATACCATTTCAGCAAAACTTACCACTACCTTTTAATTTTTCTTTTTTGAAAATGTTTTTATTGCAAAGAAAGCTCAGGAAGGACCAACACTTTAATATTAAAATGAATTAAACCACAAACTAGATAATTTCAGATTATTGTGAATAATGCTTTTATGTACAAAATTTATTACCAATGTTCTGTATTCACTATTTCCATAAAATGATAAATTATTGCTGTTTCCATTTCTATTTTTGTTTTGCATCTAACATTTTTAAAAGTTTCATGTTTATATACTTCCACAAATAATAGCATCCCATATTAGATTGACACTATATTTGAGAAAAAACTTTAAAATTAAAGTATGAAATTTGTCATTCTTCATTCAGAAAGACACAGGTTACTTGTTTTAAAGAGTTTTGTGTTCTATCAAGTATAAATTAGAAAATATTGTGTAGAGAGTAGTAAAAAAATATAAATTTGGGATGAGCCAATTTAAGAATACTTAATCCAAGGAAACTAGATAAGTCCATCAATTCTTGAGGAAACAAACAAAAGTTTTATATGTGAACATATGCATATGAATTACATATTAGAGATCCCTTAAAAATGCAAATAACATATATGCCACATAAAAACATGAAGTTTCTCTATTTAAACATTCTTCAATGGGTATTTCAGCATTGCTATCCATTTCCAAGGCCACTGGTATGTAAATTGGCTCACGAAAGCAATTTCATTGACTGCTATAGTCTAAAGGGAAAATTACACTCCAGTGACAGAATATGTGAAATAAACAAAAAGGCCTTAGCATATTTAAATGGTAACTTGCAAACATGGAACAGCAACTTTCCCCAAAAATATGTATTGTATGCATCTATAATCTCTGTCTATTTTCTGCATATCAATGCTGTCTCATTAAATGATTCCTAAAAATTAAAGAAAAATGTAGTGATAATATTGCCACATGCTTTTATATATTTAAGGAAAAATTTAATGCCATCCAATCACAGAAATTGGGAACTGTATATCTGATGAAATATAACAAGTGAGAAGACAAGAAGCAACAGAAAACCAGCTAATCATATCTGTATCTTAACATTAATTACCTCTTAATTACCTATGTCAATGGAATGGAGTGAATAATAAAAAATATATAGATAGATAATCCACTTAGTGACACTGGGTCTATAACCTTGTGCTTAAGAGCTGAATTTCTAATTGCCCAGTACAGTGGTCGGTAAACGCGACTTGCAAACCACATGTGGCTCTTTAGACTTTTGAGTGTGGCTCTTCCACAAATACCACAGTCTGGGCTAGTCTATTTTGAAGAAGTGGCATTAGAAGAAGTTTTAGTTTACAAAATTTGGCTCTTAAAAGAAATTTCAATCATTGTACTGTTGATATTTGGCTCTGTGACTAATGAGTTTGCCGATCACTGGCCCAGTGTAACTTACTGCAACATGCTGTATAGATAGATACCCATCACCAGAAGAGTGGCCACAGACATATAATTTTTTTTGGAAACAATTGTTAAGGCTCATAGTAATAATGTACGTTATCCTTTAAAAATATTTTGGATTATTATCTTGATAGGTCAACATAAATAAGATATTACATTTTTGTCTTAAAGTTAATAATAGAGATTTTAAAAATGGAAATAATTTGGCAGATGGGAAGTTGAATATTTGAACAGAATGAATTAACTATTAACTAATAATAATAATAATAATAATAATAATTACTTACCATGATCTTGACTTAGGAAACTCATTTTCCATTCCCAAGGTAAAATTATGGCCAATGTTAATAAATACTCTTATAGATTCATACTATGATTTTAGATTATAGAATGTCACTTGTCCTTAAAATATTATCTCTTTTTGAAAAATAAAAGATTTGCAGTCAGTTACAACCAATACAAATGAACATAAATCCTGTCTTGTCATAAAAAGTGAGAACAATCACAAGACTCTCTTTAAGTCAACTGCCTTGACCATGCACTACTATAACACCATTCAATTTATATATGCCATTAAATATATATTTCAGACTCTGGGGCCAAACTCCATATTCTACGTTAAAATCTGTTGAATTATGCC
Source organism: Lasiurus cinereus (assembly GCA_011751065.1). Classification (NCBI taxonomy): domain Eukaryota; kingdom Metazoa; phylum Chordata; class Mammalia; order Chiroptera; family Vespertilionidae; genus Lasiurus; species Lasiurus cinereus. Next base: position 70,132,065 of record JAAGEH010000307.1, read on the forward strand.
ATTTGTATTGAAAACTACTCTATACACTCAAATATATAGCTTGCATTTTTATCTTTCAAAACAAAATGATTATTTAATAATTAATAATATAAAGTATCTTTTTTTTACTTAAGTAGTATTAGACATTTCAAATATATATTTTTTTCTGAAGGGCAAAAAGATTACACTGCATTTGGATAGACCATTTGACAAAGCATCCTAAATGTCACATATGATATGAAAGAAAGATCTCCATCATAAGATATAAAAAAAAAAAACTATTTCAGAAAAGAAGAAAAGCAAGGAGGGATGTAGTAGGGGTGTCAGGCAATATTTGTAGTGGTTTGATGCATGTAAATATTACATCTTACAAATCATTATTTTTAAACACACCTCTAAAGTTCAGGGACTTTGTTTAAAAAACATATTGTATATGCGCTTTACATGATCATATGCTATCTTCTTCAAGATAAGAGCAACATTAATTCAAACAAGAAAAATGGCTTCCAAAATATTCCTTTCCTTTTGTTTTCTACGAAGAAGTATGTCACCTGATGCTGGCAGATGAAAAAGAAAGGGAAAAATTGTTCAAGCTATATTTTACTATCAGAGTCCACCAAACACATTTTCATTTAAATCATTTTGTCAACAGCCTGTAGTACCCTTGCTAACCTTATTTGGCACCAGTGTATAATTAGATACACAGGGGTGTGACTTCAATTGAAGGTGTTGGCATTACAGCACTCTGTGAAAATATTAACTATGAGGTTAACTCCAATTTTCTTTCTTTAATTAAATGCACATGGTACTAATGAGATAACCTACTGTTCCTTGATAGCACTAATTAGCTAAGAGGAGAGTATGCTCTCACACAGCAATTTAAACCTAAAAATAAGGCTGAAATATGCTAATTGCGGGCAATTTTAAAACAGTACAAGTTGAAGAACTAGTCATAATAAGAGAAACTGACTGCTTTACAGCTAGGCAGCTATAACTTTGCTTAAAATCTAAAGAAGCCACATAGTTGTTGGACTGCTATACAACAAGGTCACAGGTATGTTTAAAAGATGAAATCCTACTTCATACCACAGTAATTACCCACACTAATCACAAATCCTTAAATTGACACTTTTCTATATAGAACCCCAAATAAGTGAACATCACAAGAACTCCAAAGTATCATGACATGATTTATATTTAATATGGAAAATTAAAATCCATAAATAAGCAACATTAGCTTAAATTCTTTCAAGAGTACTCCTATTAAATAAAATATTGTAATTTGTATCTCCAAAATAGATAAACTTTGTCAATATGCTGAATAGTTGTCATTCTAATCACATGGTCAGAAGGAAAGAGAGGAGTAAATAGCATCAGAGGAGTAAAAAACAGGAAACGTCCAATGTTCAAGTACAGTGCTGAAAACATACAAAAGATGCTGTGTAATAAAATTGTGAAAGGATACAGGTGTCCAAATATCAGAAGGATTTTGTTTAAAGAAGAGGATTTCTAGGACATTTCTTTTACAGATTAGAGCTTTGGGATGGAAGTAGCCTGTAGCTTCACTGTTTTCCATTCTTAGCTCAAAATCCTCAGAAACATGGTTTCAGTAAATCTAAGTATAATCTTCTCTGTTTCTCAAACATTTCCCAACTATGATTTTAACTGATAAGCAATGAGATAACTTTTGACATTAAGCAAGATTTTGAAGGACAGTCTGAACCATCAAAAAAGACAATATGTTTTGATTGGTGCCAAGTATCTCTTCACTATTTTTCCATTCTGTAAAATCTATGACATCATATTTTTATTAGCCAGAAACTCCATTTAACTAAAATCACTCATTGTTTGACTATGGTAAATTTTTCTTGTTACCACAGTGAAAACTAAAGCATATTAAAATAATATGGCTATTAACCTTTGATTAGGGACAAGAGATAGAGATTGCCTCACTGAGGACTCACAGGAACATTTTTCTGCTCCAGTAACTTTGCATGCAAAATCATAAAATACATATGGTTTAATCAATAGGAAGGGTTAAGCAAGCAATAAACATAGAGTTAAAGAGTAAAATTTGTGAAGAAAAACAAAGTCAACCTAATCTTACATTGACTGAAGAGCAATAACTTAGAAAGAAAGCAAACCATTCAAAAGGCAAAAGCTTTTACTTAACATCCAACTAATAACTCCTAGAGTTAAACATATGTGAGAATAAATTTTGTACTACCATTAGCCAGTCATCATGTCTTGCCAAAAGGCTTGGTTGAAGAAACTGCTTTGGAAAACCCATCCAGCTTCTTCTCCTGGCTGTCCTAGAGCTTTTGACAACAGAAAGAGCCAAAGTGTTGGCAAGAGAAGCTAATAAACCACTAACCAACTATGCCTTACCAGAACCATGGAGTTGCAGGTCTGCAACAGACTAGGAAGGCAAATAAAATCAGTCATTTAGAAATGGGTTTCCTGGAGGCAAGCTGACATATTCCAAAAAAATCACAGGGAAACACAATATGAATGGACATTTTAAGTGTTTACATCTGTTTCAAATAAGCACCAGAATTCCTTTTAACAGTCAAAAGGCCAAGACAATGTATTGGAATGGGCTTTCAACATTAACTTTAGAAGGAATCTATTCTTTAAATATGAATCACTGTAATTTTCTGTTAAAACAATAAAGAGTAAGTCAGTAAGTGTTAAAAATAGGAATACTAGCTCTGGAGACAGTCTGCCGGGTTCAGATCCTGCCTTCACACTTACTAGTAGTGTGATCTTAAGCAAGTTACTCATCTTCTCCTGGCCTCTAGAAAGGGTATAAAAAGTAATACTGTTATATGGTTATTAAATTTAATGATTTGTAAAGTACTTAGAATAGTGTTACTACCCATATACTGAATGTTTACTAGTTGCAAAGTTAATATTTATTAGCTATCATCATTGCTTCAGAACATTGAATTTTTTAAAAATAAAAAGTATTAAAGTCCTACAATGTGTAAAATAATGTTACACACACTAAAGAATGCAAAAATTATCAAGATGTATTTGCCTTCAATCTGTCATTACTCTTTGTGGTATAAATCAAAACCTCTTCCACATGAATCAAAAGTATTTGTTTCTCTTTAGAAACCTGGTGCAGCAAAGCAAATAATAATAATAATAATAATAATAATAATAATAATATGAGTGTGATTGTATTCAACAACTAGGTAAATGGCTTCTAAGAAGAAATATAATTTTTTTCAAAGATGACAAAGGTATGCTTTTCATAGACAATAGGTAAGTATTATATATTTATCTTTCCTGACAAATGAAAATATTTTAAATTATAATTTCTTGAGGTTGGCTGAAAGTATGCTCAAATTTTTCTTTAACATATTTAAAACTTTAGGGTCACAATAGTTGAGGTAAAATGAAGTAGTGACCTATACTGTAAAAGTGCAAATTAAAAAAAAAGTTCAGCTAGTCAAGAAGTATGGATACTCTTGACATGATATAAAACAAGAAAAAAATTAAATGTTTACTTGGTCTTTTTGCCACTCCAACTGCTTCTTTTGTAGGTTTGTTTGGCTGTTTGGAAGCCATTAATCTCACCTGAAGGAAATTTTTCCAGAGACAGTATGGCCAGAGGATATACCAAAATGATACTTGTTGACTTCACAAATTCAAACTATTTCATTTTTCCTGAGTTCATCTCTGAAAAACAGGTGAAAAGCTTAATGGCTCTGACAGAGGAGGGAGGGAGGGAGGGAAGAAGGGAGAAGGGAGAGATAGAAAAAAAGGGAAAGAGAGAGACAAGAGAGAGAGAGAGAGAGAGAGAGAGAACTAATGGGAAACATTTTGGGTATTTATTAATACCAGGGCTCAGAGTAGCTGGTGTATTATTTGGAGTCAGTCAATAAGAAGCAGGAACGTTGTGCACCAGAGGACCTAACAGAGATGAGTACATGCCTGAGGACTTTCATTCTTCATTCTGAAGAAGTTATTGCCCTGCCTTACTTCCTCCTGAAATACAAACTGCAAAACCTGGAGAACATGATGCAGCCATCAAAGAATCACTTTGCAGAGAAGAGAAATGAAGCCCAGGGAGCTAAAATTATTTACAACAGGTCACGCTTTTCATTATTTTTTTTAAAGCTGTTGTGCACTATAAAATACAGGTTCTCAAATTTCAGCATGTAAAAGAATTTCTGGGTAAGCTGTTGTAATTACAGATTCTGACTTAAAGATCTTAGGTAGGCCCAGCAAGATGCATTTTAACAAACATCTTGGTGATTGCTATCACACTTTGAGAAATGTTTTCTGTGTTCAGGATATTTGTGTGACATGGTGTTTCATTGTTTTTATTCTGTTATTCACTCAGTCAACACTTTTCAGTATCTACTATATGTTATCCTATCTAATAAAAGAGCAATATGCAAATTGGCCATACTTCCACTACAACCACCAGCATGCACACCAGTCATGCCCACCAGCCAATCAGGAGTGAGTATTCAAATTAACCCAACCAAGATGGTGACATCCACAGAGAGAGCATTCCAAATTTCAACCATATTTAAAATGTCACATTTGTGAAATATTAGTAAATGCACTTCTTCATTAATCCATTAAATGTAAGATATAATGGCAAGTTTTATAACAACTATAAAAAGAAGGGAGGCATGGGTTGCCCTGGCGATGGAGGAAGCTAAGCTTTCCACATACTTGGGCTGGCCCAGGCCTCCACTTAAGGCTATAAAGTTTCAATTATGGAAGATAAATAAGTTCTAACAGAAATGGCTGCCACCACGGAGCGAGCAGAAGGCTTAGCTCTGCTCCAGGATACAAAGTTTCAATTGTAGAAGATAAATAAATCCCAGATACCATGGCCATCCCTGGGGCATGGCCGGCCTGCAAACCACCAAGCTGCCCTACACCCCAAGGGAACCCCCATCCTGATCTGGCATACCCTTCAGGGCAAACCAGCTGGCCCCCATCCATGCACCAGGCCTCTATCCTATCTAATAAAAGAATAATATGCAGATTGACCATCACTCCAATACACAAGATGACTGCCACCATGTGGACACAATATGGCCACTACAAGATGGCCAGCAGGGGAAGGCAGTTGGAAGGGACCAGGCCTGCAAGAAAGAGCAGTTGTGGGTGATCAGGCCATCAGGGAAGGGCAGTTGGGGGGTGATCAAGCCTACAGGAAAGGGCAGTTAGGGGTGACCAGGCTGGCAGACAGAATCAGTTAGGGGCAATCAGGAAGGCAGGCAGGCAAGCAGTTGGGAGCCAGCAGTACTGAATTATGAGAGGGATGTCCCAGATTGGAAAGGGTGCAGGCTGGGCAGAAGGACCCCCCCCCATCCAGCCCCATGCATGAATTTCATGCACCAGGACTCTAGTAAAATATATTATCCAAGGAATGAACACTGTCTTTGCCTCCAAAGAAAGTGAGAAAAACAACCTTGTAAACTAAGATACAACAAAGTAAATGCCATTTACAGGGGCTCCTAGATTTTTGTTGTTCTTGAGCTCCTTGGCACTCTTTTAAAATCTAGAATAGCCTACTCAGAAATAAATTTAATTACATAAAATGAAATATAAGGAATTAGCAAAAAAGTTTTCCTTTCTAATTTTCTAATTCCAAATTACAACAATATTTAAAAAGTCACATTTGTTAATTATTAATAAATGCACTTCTTTATTAATGCATTAAATGTAAGATATAACACCAAGTTTTATAACAACTATAACTTTAAAGTAGTAATAAGCATTAAAATATTTGTAGATAGTTTTACCAACAATTATATGATATTAACATATTTTCATTGGTGATAAGCAAAGACAAAAATATTGCAGATACTATCGTGGTTTGGTACCTATATTCAAAATAGAAGAAAATATTGTCTTAATTAGAGGTGAAATTGAGATTACTTTTTCCTCCATTCACATTAATGGAGATCCTATATTCTATATGGACTCTTGATCAAGAGACCCTACATTGGAGAGAAATACATGTTGAAGAGGTAAAAAATAAAAATAAAAAGTTTGATCATATTGAAAGAAGGTATTTTCTAACTTACTCCTAAAGAATGAGTAGAAATTTATTGGGGGTGGGGAGAAAATGGTAATCAGGAAAAAAATAAGGGAGAATCCAAAATTAGTATTTAGCCTTAAAAACATAATTTTGGGTATGGCAGGATTGTGGTATAGATGGAAAAAGTGATGAAAAATAAGGCTGAAAAGATTAGGAGTATGATGAAATCTACTCATCATACAAAGGGGATGTCTATTATGTCTTGAGGTAAAGGGGAGTAGTATATTTACTCCTTAGGAAACAAAAGAATAGCATGAGGGTATGGGCTAAGTCTGGGATTGGGAAATGCTGGTAGTTTGCAGCCTATATTGCCCAAAGTTTTATTAGAGAATAATTATAGCTTAGGCCTAATATATAGCAACTAGAGGCCTGATGCACAAAATTTGTGCAAGGAGCTGGCTGCCTCTCCATATTGTTGCCCCACTCCCCACCTACTGGTCATTCCAGAAGGTCATTCTGAAAGTCATTCCAAAGTCTGATTTAATTACTATATTAGCTCTTTATTATATAGAATGAGGAGAAAAGTGTACAGTGGTACCTCGAGATACGAGTGTCCTAACATACGAGATTTTTGAGATATGAGCTGTCGAGTGAGCGATTTTTTGCTTTGAAATACAAGCAACATTTGAGATACTAGTAATTGCGTGGATCGTCCGGCTGCACACGACCCACCAGTTTACCCTAACTCGAGCGTCTCATAGTTTCCCATGCCTCAGTGTGCTTGTTTACCTCGTTGTTGAACCATCTTTTGTGCATTTACATACTTTATCACATTTCTTTTTATAACCATGGGTCCGAAGAAAGCGATTGGAAAGGTCAGTGCTCAGAAGAGAATGATGTCTATTGAATTAAAGCGTGAAATCATAGAAAAATATGAGCAAGGTGTGCAAGTGGCTGACTTGGTGAGGCAACACGGGCGTAGTACTCGAATGATATGGACTGTGCTTAAACAGAAGGAGTTGATAAAGGGTATAACTCCAGCTAAGGGCGTTACAATACTTTCTAAGCTCCGTAGCTCTCTCCATGAAAAGATGGAGAATCTACTGATGGTGTGGGTGATGGAGAAGCAGCTTAAATGAGATACATTAACACAGGGCATCATATGTGAGAAGGCATGAACAATTTATGGTGATTTGCTGGAGCAGACCCTGCGCATTTCCATGGAAGAAGCATCGAAAGACTCATTTAAAGCCAGTAGAGGCTGGTTTGATAACTTCAAGAAATAGTCCAGCATTCACTCCATCATCAGGCATGGTGAGGCAGCAAGTTCGGATGTGAAGGCAGCTGAGGATTACCTCAAAACTTTTTCTGAACTGATAGAAGCCAAAGGATATATCCCCCAGCAAGTCTTCAACTGTGCCGAGACAGGGCTTTTCTGGAAGAAGATGCCGAATAGGACTTATATAATGGCAGAGGAGAAGGTGATGCCAGGCCACAAACCCACGAAGGATAGGATAACTCTCACACTGTGCGCCAATGCGAGTGGCGACTCCAAGATCAAGCCTCGAGATACTGTATGTGTGCACCCGCATGTGCTATTTTGTTATTTTGTGGAAGAGCCACACTCAAGGGGCCAAAAAGCTGCATGTGGCTTCTGAGCCACAGTTTGCCGACCACTGGGTTAAATCATCCGCCTGAGCACTGAAGGGTCATGAATTCAATTCCAGTCAAGAGCAAATACCTGGGTTATACATTGAATCCCTTGGCCTAAATGGAGCACCTGCAGGAAGCAATCAATCCATGTACCTCTCACACATCAATGTCTCTCCTTCTCCCCATTCTCTGACCCCTTTTCTTCCATTCTCTAAAAATTAATGGAAAAAACATCCTCAGGTGAGGATTAACAAAAACAAAAAGGGGAGTGGTTATCAACGTATGTCCTGTGTTAGCCTCACCTGTGGAGTTCTGAATAAATATTGATTCTGAACTCCACCTCTCTGAGCTTCTAATTAAGTTTTCAGTGATATGCAATAGAATAATTTCAGAAGGGTAGTGAAGATAGAATGAAAGTTGAAGTGTAAACAATGATTTCCAAAATTTTAATGATGAAGAAAAAAAGAGGGATAGGAAGATTAGTTGACATAAATCATAAGTTTATATAAGATTTTGATTTGTTGGTATTAAAGACCAGTGAAACAACTGCTAAACAGTGATAACGGATACATGAAGAAGAAGAATTTACTGCATGATATTGTGAGTTTTTAGAGAAATATTAAATAGCTTGCTTTGGGATTGTAGTAAGGAAAGCCATACAGTTTGGAGAATGGATGAACAAGTACTGTATCAGGATATGAGGATGGCAAAAAACAGTGAGTGTCTCTAATGTCATTATTAAACATAGGATATACCTTGGTCAGGAAGAAATGGAGGTGGGTGGTGGTGGTGATGGGGTGAATAAGAGAAAAGTGTGCTTATACTAGAGGGATTCTTTAGGTTCACCAATTCAAAATGGTTTTAAACAACTGGTCCAAGGTCTTGGAAAATGTTATTAAAGATATTGATTAATAAATGTTTATAATTTTATGCTTGCTTTCTTCATGGCTTAGTGTAAATTTTTAAAAATAGTATACTTCTTTTTTCCCTCGTTAAGCCTGTGCCAAATTGATATGATTCATCAGTAACAAACTCAACATGAAAATCCAAATTTACAGAATTAAACTAGAGGTTATTATTTCCTTAATATAATTATTACATTAAAAATGAGGTTAAGATGATTTATTTAAATAGAAAGCAAGCTTACTTAATATAAAATATATTTTATTAATCTTTAAAAGCACATAGGATTTGCATAAAGTATAATACTATAAATTAGTGAATCCTCACGTGAAAATGAATTAGTTGGTGCTATTTTTCTATACTTCTTTCTAATCTGTTTTTCTCAAATAGAGGAAATCTGTTGATTTTTGTCAATCCAGCAACTATTCCTCCAATAGTAGCAGTATTTTCCTTTGGGGACCACTCCCATTTTACACATCAGCTGCAATCTTCATATGCAAATTGGTGGGAATGGTTGAAGAGTGGATGGATGACTCAAGTAGGCCAATCTGATTCCTCTCCCAGAAACTTATTCTTGAGATATGTGATGTCTGTAAAATAAATAGGAATTCATCCAACCCAATATTGGGACCAAAGTAGCCTATTAAATCCTGCTCTGAACCTTGTCCTTTCTGACACCCTAATTTTGTCTAGCTTTTCTTTGTACTCTGTGAACAACTCTATATTTTTTTAATGGACTCAACTTTTTTTTTGTTTTGTTTAAGCATTATATCTATTTCTATAATTTGAAACCAATGATGTAAACAAACAAGGCTATTTAAAAATATTCCAATCAGTGGTCACATTGCTGAAATTAGGGTTAAACTTTTATAGCTTTTAAAATATGCTCTGGAGCAAAATTTTGGTTATACCCCATTTTTAGAGAATTAACCAAAGATAAGACTGAAAAAATCATGATCTTGGCCTCATTTTTACTGTTGGCAACGTGAAGTGAAGTAAAAGTGAATTGCTGTTGCAATTTAAGTATTATAAATACATAATTTCTTTTCAGATTTTACATTCTAAAAGCACAATTTAATATGTAAAAATGAAAAAATAAATTAGTAAATTAGATTAAAATGTCAATACAGGCACAGTTTATTAATATATTGATTATTAATGGCCATAGGCATCTTTTATTTTTTACCATAATTTAACTTTATATACTCATTTATTTTTCTTTGCTCAATAGATCCTAAATTTAAAGATATTTATTTAAAGGAGGGCTAGATAAACATAAACAAAGAAAGCTTAGTAAAGGCCATTATCTCAAACCACATACCATATATATTGGGAGAATTTAGATTTTAAAGTTCTTAATATTAAGCAATTGAATCAACAAACATTCCTGAAGTAAGATTCAATCTCTATTTCATGGTTAAAAAGTACTGAAGAATTAACCCAGATTATAGAATATACCATTATTAAAGTCAGATTTTTTGCCTTCTTTTTAGTCATTGTTTTGCTTGACTAGAAAGCTATCATCATAACTGGCACTAATTGGCACCCCTGTTAGAAATCTCAGCAGGGGATCCAAGAATAGAAAAGATATGGACACCTCTCACCTTCAGAGTCCAGCTTTCTGGGAAGATGACCTAGGTGCTGTCTATGAGAATCATAAAACCTCACCCTGTTCCCTGACTAGATAGGCAACCTGAATCTCCAGGGATGTTAATTCAGTACCTTGCTTGCACCTGAAATCACTGGCAAACAAAAAATGCCCACAGTGCTCCTTACAAGTCATGTAGTTATATTTTGTGAGGGAATGAAGGCAACAGACACTTCTGGCATGAGATATTCCTGCACAGTACTGATAGATTTTGTATTTTTACTTACCTATTGTATGCTTATTTGCTTTGTTCAAGAGAATTTTTAAGTCTTCTAAAAAAATAAATAGGAAGCTAGATTTCTCATGAACACCTGGAGAGCGGAAGACAAAATGTTACGTATAATTATTTAATAGATCAAAGTGGACAGATTTATTTGTATATGATTTGTTTCCCCTGGATATATTGGAGCTAGGCAGAAATACCTTTTGCTCACATAAGTATAATAGTCCTTAGTTTTCTGCTCTTCTTTTTAAGTTATAGTTAAAAGAAAAAAGAAAAAAATATATACTGTATTTTCTGGCATATAAGACAACTGGGTATATAAAATGATCCCCAACTTTTCCAGTTAAAATATAGAGTTTGGGATATACTCTCCCTATAAGATGACACCCAGCATATAAGATGACCCCTGACTTTTGAGAATATTTTCCTGGGTTAAAAAGTCATCTTATATGCCGGAAAATATGGTATATTGTTGCCTTAAGGAGGTTAAGTGAGATAATGTAAAAAACACATCATGCTAAAACAAACTCCTTTATGAAATGAGAAAGCATAGAGCAATTGAATAGTATACAGGACAGATAGGTGTTTACATGTTATCTGTTGATGATATGCATGAGAATGACTAACTCTGTAGTTCATTCACTATTCTATTCACCAAAGATTTAATGAGCATCTATTTTATATCACTTTCAATAGAGTCTGACTCCATTTTAAATTCTAACTCCTGACTTCTTTTTAAACATCTACTCCCTTTCCCCTGTGACTCCACATTTGGGCAGAAAGATTGTGCATGAGCTAACTCCTTTGCCACTGGAGGGAAATCTAAACCACCTACCTGCTCAAGGGACTTTTCCCCAGCCCACCCCAAATCCACTATAACAACCCAGCTTCCTTCCTCTATTTTCCCAATCCAACCTGGACCTACTTGTGCCCAATCAGCTCTACCAGCAATCTCTCATGGCTATGAACTCTACTTAATAGGTTAAGAATTGGGATGCAAAGTAGACATCCCTAAACCAAAGAGTTTATAGACACATTGGGAAAACACACTACTAGTATCATAATAAGCATTATGACATGTGTGCACAGTGTGCTATGGGAGCATAGAAGAATGGTACTTATGTGGAAGACAGGAGATAGAAAATGATTTCAAATGAGTGATAATGAATGGACATTAATGTACAAATGGGCATGAGGTGGGATAAAGTTGGAGACTATTCATAACCAAAAAGGACAGCAAACATGAAGGCTTGAAGATATATGAAATCTCTGGCAATCACGGAAACACAGACATTCCAGCAGGGTCAGAGGAGAGATTGCTGGGGAAGAGTGGGTGGCAAAGATGGAGACAGAGAGAGAAGCAGAAGCCACATCTTCCAGAGTCTCATCCAAAGCAAAATGGCCTTTATGTCCTTCAAATTTGTCATCATTGCATATGTATACTACCTGCCTGTTCTTTGGAGAATTAAATAAAAGCGTTTCTGATGTATTTTATATCATACTAGAAGCCTGGTGCACAGAATTGTGCCCTGGTGGAGTGCCTCAGCCTTCTCACAATCCGGAACCCCTTGGGGAATCAGGCCAAAAGCAGAAGTCCAGCATCCCCTGAGGGATGTAGTAGTATGAGGAGTGGCAAGAGGCTGGGGAGAAGCCCAAGCCGAGGCCAGGCGCTGCGCCACTCTCGCCACTCTCGCCACTACTCTCGGTTGGCAGTGCTGCTGGGGAGGTGGGAGAGGCCTGCACCATCGCAGCTGTGCTCTCCAGCCATGAGCCTGGCAGCTGGTGCTCATTGGTCAGCTGAGTCACACTCCTGCTGTGGGAGCACACTGACCCAACAGGGGGCAACACCTTCATTGGTGGTCAGTGCACATCTTAGCAACCAGTTGACTGATCATTCAGACATTCATTCACTTAGGCTTTTATATAGATAGATTACTAAAATCCTAACGAAGTCACTGTGGCAAATACAGAATGGCACAAGATATTCTTTTAAATCTTTATGATGGCAAGAAATAACTTTCTGTTTCCAAAAATTTTCCATCCTCTACCTATCAATTGCTTTCCTAGGACTTTGCATGTGTTTTATTCCTTAATACTCTTTCTCTAGTTCTTTAAGTATACCTAAATTACAGCATATTTAAAGTCAGTTCAGTTTCAAAGTTCCACTTATAGGAATACAGGGTACTGCATTTTAACTTATCTGAATTGTCTTGCCATAAAGATACAAAAATAAGTAAACAAATTTTGTTTATCAAGCAAAAAATAAGAAAATAATTTAATGTGCTAATAATAGTCTATTTTCATTTTTAAGAACATTTTGTGGTAAATTAAATTGGAAAATTTGGAAAAAAAGAAGACCAAAAATTTGGAAAATAGTTCAATTTGATAATGTAGCACTAAGAGAAATGAAATAAACATTTAAAAATTTTGGGGTTCAGGAAAAAGGAATGTTTTTTTTACTAGATTTTAGTGGGTACTGCTCCTTTCTTTGCTATTTGGGGCATTCAGAATATAATTTCACAGATGATATATTTTTCTTAATGTGATTTTCAGACTACATCTAATGGAAAATGCCTGGTTAGGATTAAAATACATAGTTCAGATGTTTAACTACATTTGCATGCAATTATTTCTAAAACAAATGCCGGGGTACAGAGTCTATTGAAATGGCTTTCAGGATGGCTGATACAATATATTAAACCAGCTTCCAATCTCTGAGTAAGTCCATACTTTGAATATTTCAAATGAAGACAGTGAGCAGAGAATCGACTTCAGATTTTTTACCTTGACACACTATCCAAGAATACTGTAGACAGAGTTTGAGCCCAAAGAATCAGGGTAGGAATGAATATCTTTCAAAGCAAAAGTCTTTCTACCTTAACATAAAAATAATATTTTATGCATTACTTCCCATAACTGAAAAATAAAACTACTACAAAACAAAGTGAATTAATAATTTCATAGACACAGATGGGGGAGGAGGGAGAGGGCATGTGCCAAGGGGTAGGGGCAGTCGGGGAGAAGCCAATGGGAAAAAAAGAGACTTATGTAATTCTTTAAACAATTAAGAATTTAAATAAAAGAAAAAATAATAATTTCATGTGTGGAATAAAACATAGTAATAGAATGGATGCATTATGTAGCCTTCAGCTTGTTTTAGGTTTTTTTATTCTTCATATGAAATAAAAGTATCCATAACATTATTGATGTTTTTGTTAGTAGAAAGCTCACTTTAGTATTTCTAAAATTCATCTGTCAACTGTACCAGAAATATCAAAAGCAGTGAAAGGTAAGACCAAACACGGGATATGTCAGCTTCATAAAGTCACCAATCCTGGATGTCCTTGGAGTTTATAGATTGGTCAAGACCCTTAATTACTTTTTGGTGATGTTTTTAATGATAATTTATTTTTTAATTAGGAGTTCACTGAATAAATAAAGCATAAAGATCTACTGATATATCTATTATTATGTATCAAAACAAAACACTAATATTTCTTTTTTTGTCCAAATTCAGATGGTACCACCATTTCTTTTTCTGTATGCTTTACTTCAAGGCAGCAATTTGGATAAAAATCACACCTAGGAATTTATAAGGGGCCTCAAATATGTGGCAGTCTCTCTTCTTATCCCCATAAGGGAGGAGCAGCAGCTCAGATCAGCTACATTTCATCAGCTGTTGGTCTCCGTGATAGCTCCTTTTCTTGCCATTAATGATAAATAGTATACTCTTTAATGAGAAATAGAGACTGTAAGTTGCATACACAGAAGCTTATCTTTTGGCATCATTGATTATTATTTACCCCCTATCAACCTCTTCCTCCTCCACTGTGATGTGAGGTAGAGAGGAAACCTGAAGAAAGAAGATCAATTATTTAATATAGCACTCTTGCCAAACAAAAATCTATTACAATTCAATGAGAAAATACTCATGATATGAAGAGAACTACCAGTAGATATCCAGCACTGCCACTCACTTTTTCTTTCATATTAAAAGATTATTGCACACATTGTTGGATAATATCTAACTTCATTGCCAAGTCCATTGCTTCTCACCAGTGCTTCCCAACAGGTGGGATGGGGAGGTATTGGAGAGAAGGGAATGAAGGGCATCAGATTCCCTCTGGTAGATTCTTCTAATGGTAGTGGGGATAGTCACTCCCTTTATAGGAGAGGCCTCTGCATCCCCACATCCTTCCCCATGAGAACCACTGCTCTGTCCTAACCACAAATTGACCTGAATTCCATACAATAAAGGCATTCAAAAAAAGGTAGTATTCATATTTTAATACCTTGTCTTCCTCCTTATTTTGATCTTATTTTCCAAAAATAAGAATAGTGTAGACATAGAGTTTGAGACCAAGGAAAAATTTTGAGATACTTTGAACAGCAATTTAGAGGCTGTATGCTATCAATGATTAATGACAGAGTAAAAGCAATGGAATTAGAATCAGACTGAGTTGAATTCATATCCTAGCTTAAGCTACCAGCTAGCTACCTCACCTTAGATAATGCAATTTTCTGAATGGGAAAGCATAAATAAACATATTACCAGGTACACAAGTAAGCATGAAAATATCCTAGTCAAGTGACAAATTATGAATACTTCAGCATATTTCTTTTGTTGGAGAAAAAAGATTTTAAAGAAGAAAGGGAACATGAGAAATGTGATTTCTGTAACATTTCTGGTTGATCCTTCAGCCTTCTTTTCACTGGCATATTCATTTAGATATAATGACCTGTAAATACTTATTACTAAATGACCTAGGGGGTTAGCTAGGGACAAAAATAAAGCCTTTTGGGGAGCAGAGACATTTGTATCATGACATTGGGTAAGTATAAAACCCTCATGCAGATACATGAATAAACTAGTAGTAAAGGTTGCTCTATATTCACAAAACATGATTTAAAATACCCAAATTTGTGTTTAAACATTTAAAATATTAAAATATAATTAAAGATAAATTATTATTAAAATAAATATAATGTAATATCTCCTAAGAATATATTTCTTGAGAGTTTAGATCCATAAATATGGGAAGCTGAGTTGAGTTCTGAATTTAAAAAGATGTAAGGAGATAAAAGGCTATTGTAGCAATCACCATAAAACAAATAGCAGTCCAATCCAGAATCAACTCAAACTTTCACAAAACCACCATGATAATACATGCATAAAGGTACTAAAAATAACACAGAATTGCAATTTTCTATATATAAAGGAGTTTACTGGGAGAAAATGTCAAATTTTAAAATTATGTTACTGTCTATTGGAAATTATTCATTTCTAAGCCAGGAACAAATTTCATTACCAATAGATGCTCTCAAGAATGAAGCTAATTTACATTTAAAATAGGAGTACAGACTACTCTTTAAAATCACAATGGTAAACACACCAATTTGACAATTACATTAATATGAGTATTTGCATAATCTGTCTTCCACACCTGTTCTTAATTTAAAGCAGCTGTGGGACAAATCATATCACACTAATTTCAATGGGTATGTGTGTGTTCCAAACAGTAATGCACACATCTTACTTTCTTGAAAACATTTTATTTTTTAAATGTTTCTTGATTTTAAGAAATTGATAAAGTTTTGTAGAGGTCCTCATATTTATTTAACTAATATTAATTAGAGGAATAAGCAAAATATCAAATAATGCTCTCCCTTACATTTGTGGCCTCCTCTGTTATTAACATATGGTCTTAGTGATTTTTATTTGTGGAATTATTTTCTAAGTAATGTATTTTATTTACACAGAAAAAAATTAAGAAAAGATATATCTAAAAATATTCAAACAGACAAATAATCAGAGAATCAATAGTAGCCACATTAATGGAGAATCAACCAAAGTCTGCACATCCTCTGCAGTGTGTTTGCACACATAATAACTGTGGCACCTTTGGAACATCTTTTCTAAATTGGGTTCTGTGCATATTTTAACAAACATATATTTGAATTTAACAAGCAGAAATTTACTTCAATCTTTTAAAGGAGCCAGCTAGTATTTTTGTATATTCAAACATATATCCAGTGCCATTAGAAAGGAACTCAGTTGATTGTTGTTACATATTCTTCTTCTTCCTGTATTTAAATAATTCAGCTAGATTTTAACTGGTGGAATGTAAAATCCCATTGTAATGTGTCAACAAAACTGACTTCCTTTAATCTTCTATTATAAATGGGAAGTGAATGTAGAGCTTTCTAAAGGTGTTATTTATTTCCTGGAAAATGAATGAGAATGTGCACAGTAATGAACTGCAGCAGGAAACAAAACCTGTTTATTTAAATGCTGTTGACGTGTGAATGTGTAAACATTAAATGTCTGAATTCTTAGTTCAGTATATCATTCAGAATTCTATTTTTATGTGTTTTCACTATATAGAGAAAAATTCAAAAAGAATGTTGCCATTTGTATTTTTTATTGTATTTTCATGTGTATTCTTTAGCAACTCTCACCACATCTGAGCCTCAGGAGAGATAGGAGGTTTGCCCAAGTTCTCATAACCTGTGACAGTGTTATGGCCCAGGTATTCTGCCTCAAAATCTATATTCCTTCCCATAATTCATGGATGTTGTTTTGAATGAATAACAGCTATTATGATAAGTGAACAGGAACAAACATTTTACTAAGGAATATTTTAAAGTTGTTTCTTTCATACCATATTCATCTTAACTATTTCAACTCATGGATTCAAATGTACTAGAAAACAGTTTCAAAATTGACTAAAAAAACTAGTCTCTATTTAGATAAACATTGCAAATTCTGACTGAGAACCAAGAGTAGTTGCTCTAGAAATATACAAATAATTTTTATTACTCTATAACGTACATAGGCAATAAAGCCAACTTTTAGTGATTGTGAGAAAAGCAATTATCCTAGATGTGACCTCTACATAATTATATTTCTCAATATTCCTATTTGATTTTTCTTCATTGAAAATCTTTCATACATAATTGCACATACAGAAAAGTACCCCAAATAGGTAAGCTGTCATTTATGTTATGGGGCATGTGGAACATGATGAAATGAAAACTATACTTGTATGTAATAAATATGCACATTGTATAATAGTATAAAAATTTAATCTTTTCTAAATATAAGAATATTTTAACCTCTATAAAGGAGTTAAAAGTTCCCAAATTTTAAAGTAATTTTGTTTCTTTTTGTTTTTGCTGTTAAGGAAAAAAAGTAATTCATTAATAAAGTTAAAAGCTTTTTCACATGTAACATGTAAAGAGAGCCTACTTTTTGTAAATGTAGAGATACTGAAAGGCATATACTTTTCCTAAAAATAAAGCATCAGGATAATAAATTTTTAGAGCTAGAGAAGGAGTCATCTTCTCAATGGACAGAAAAATAAAATGAGGCTGAACATGGACTGCTCTCCCCAAGGCCACACAGTTGATAGTCTGTGAACCCAAAGCCTCTCCCATATGCCACAGAGTCTGGCCTCTTATGTTTATTACAAAGAATAAAGGAAACACCAACAGATCATTTACAACATGTACATCCTTTTCTATTGTCCTAAGCTAAGCTATACTCAAAGAAAAGATGTACAAATGAATCTTTAACTTTAAAAGAACTATAAAATATGAAATGGCATTATTTCTAGGCTGGCATGATGATGCCACATGAAGGCAGACATACATGCATACAAATACATGTGTGTATGTTATTATGATCACTAAGAGGTTGAAATTTAGGTGATTTTTAATTGTTCATGCTT
Organism: Lasiurus cinereus; assembly: GCA_011751065.1. Lineage (NCBI taxonomy): Eukaryota > Metazoa > Chordata > Mammalia > Chiroptera > Vespertilionidae > Lasiurus > Lasiurus cinereus. Next base: position 70,150,217 of record JAAGEH010000307.1, read on the forward strand.
TTCTTATTGTCTGAGTTATTTTGCAAGCACACATTGCTTTAATAATCACACAATGTAAGGCTACCTATGGACAAATTAGAACTTAGGACAATAGTTATAAACATTTCTCATAAAATATGTTAACTCTTAAAAATTCCAAAAAGGAAATGAAGTTACAGCTTATAAGTACTCTGATTTTTCTTATGATAACAAAGAATTTATTACTATTGTTTTAGTTTCAGTAATGCATAAAGACAAAGGTCTGCTACCCTTGGGATACTGATATTTTTAATGTGAGAAAATTATTAAAATGTTTTTTGTCTTCTTTCTTCTTTGCAATCGTAAAGCACTTTGTGATCAGTTCTTCTATTTTCCCTTTCATCATTTCAATTATATTACTTGTTATCCTTAAACTTCTTTCCACACTTCAATATTCCTCTTTGATCCTGGAATTTAGACCTAAACAAATTTTATAGAACTACAAAAAAGTATCAGGAGGCACAAATACGAAGAAAATCTTATTCTCAGTCTACAAGTGATGGCTGATTGACTAAACACTTAGAGAGAGAGAAAAAACACACACACCCAATTTATTCCATAAAATGCTCTAAAAATCCATAATTGTCAGGGTTTTTTTTCCCCTTAACCCACTGAATTTTTTTAAATGGCTTAGAAAAAGGGTAATTATCTTGAATTTTTATCTAGGCAGACTGTCAACTCCCTGAGGATAGGAATGTTTTTGAATCCCCTATGGTACCTCCTGTCTACCCAGCAAAGTGTCTCACACATGGAGGGCTATTAGTCTTGTTTCTTGATGGAGTGATTGACTGAGGATGTAAATTTAATACACAGAAGTACTGTAAACCAGTTTTCAAATCTTACTGCATTTTTTTTTTAGCTTGTGGTTTTTCCTCTAGAGCATGATAATCATTTGTTTCATATAAAATTCTATAGTATAGGCTTTTGATTTATATCTATTTTATTCCTAAACTTTCCTTTTATTAAGTAAATATCTACTTGAATAGAATAGCAAGCAAAAAGGTGTGTATGGCAGAAATATATCACCCTTCTCTGCTTTAGTCTAGCAATGTTAGAAATTATTGACAAGGAATGCCAAATATAATATCAATGGCATACATTATCATTTCTTATTTGGTTCTTAAGAAATATTCTTCACTGTCAGCTGATCCAACTGGTGTTTCTTCTAAAGTAATATGTATATGTATGACATTGTGACTCTTTAGTGATGGTGACATGCCTTTTAGCATTGAGTCATCCTTTTATTTTACAGTGTTTCATGAGAAACTTGAGGATTTAATGAACACTGCTTCCATCAAGTTCTGGTATACTGAAAGATTTGGAAATCACCAATCAGAAATGACTGAGTCTTTTTACAGCACATATTTGTATCTCTGCATTTGATATATTGATTAAATGTTATAATATTTAACAAATGGGTTAAATGGGGCCTAGAGGCCAAAGAACAGGAAGCAGAGAAAGGAAGGAAAGAAGAAAGGGATGGAGGAAGGGAGTGAAGGAGAGGGAGGGAGAGAGGAAGGAAGTGAGAGAGGGAGAGAGGGGGAGAGGGAGGGAGGGAGGAAGGGAGGTAAGGAAGAAAGGAAGGAAGGAAGAAGGAAGGAAGGAAGGAAGGAAGGAAGGAAGGAAGGAAGGAAGGAAGGACAGGCTAAAAGGAATAGTAATAACCAATTTTGGGGTTTCTGTGTGGATAAATTATCAATCAGAACAAAATGGGTGAAAGCCGGGACACAGCAGCAACCCAAGATATGCCCGTGGGGCTGGAGGTGATGGAGAGCTAGAAAGATTCCTTGAAACTTCTTCCACATGACCCACAGAATATCTATTATTTTAGAGTAGCTGTTTATCATACAATTCTTGCAAGAAATACAGAAAAATTATGGGATATGTATTCTATCTTCACTGTTGCAAGAAGAAACATTGGGACTTTTACAAGATTAACAACAATACCAGAAATTATCAGTAATAGCCAAGTGAATTTTTTTTTTCTGACCTCAACTTGTTTAAAATGTGACTTCTATGACTGTGTTCTTAACCATCCTTCAAACTATGCTTGCTTCTCTATTTGACAAACATACCCATATCTCCTTACTGGTACCTCAGCAGCTCTAGCAGCCACCAACCTTCACATTGACTTCTTGTAGAATCACCTCACGCAGTTTACTGTGTATTCTGCTTTGTCTCATACTGAATATGTGTAAGGCACTTAGTGACATATTAGTTGTCATTAAAAATACTAAAACAGGGGGGTAAGAAAATGGCGGCGAAATAGACTGACGTGTCTGGAGCCTTGTTGCTGGGCACAGACAGAGAGCAGCTGAAAGTCGCACTGGGAGTGTTTGTGGGCAAGTTAAGAGACAGTTATCCTCCAGAAGAAGGTGGGGCACTGCTGGAGGGGGCTCCCCTGACTAGGCAGCCCCACTGTCACAGGGTTTTTGTCTCCCGGAGTCACCAGTGCAAACTAGGAGACCACGCCATCTTGCAGGGGGAAGTGGATGTCTATGGCAGCTTAAAAAGCTAGCTGCAGAACCCACCAAATAGCCGGGGGACCCAGAACACTGCTCATCAATCGGCGCAGACACTGGGACTCAGAGGAGCTGCATACGCCACATGGAAAGGTCAGATTTTGCCTGGGATAAAGTGAGGTTTCCTGCCCCACAGAACAGAGAGGCACACACTGTGGAAACTGGAGTGGGGGAAAGCTGCTTCTGGAGAGGTCCGCGGATGTGGGGCAGGGGAAGGGGGCTCTCAGAGCTGTTAACAAAGGGGAGCTCTATAAAGCAACCCATTTTGATCTGAGTAGAAGGACAGCCTGTGAGTTATTACAGTGTACTGGCTGCTCAAACAGGAGTGGGGAAGGGAAAGAGCACAGATAGCACTCTCCTTTTCAGACCCTGGCTTCTGATTGCTAAGCCCAATACATAGGATCATGCAATTGGAGACATCCTGAGAAACTGCAGGGGAAGGTTGCTTTTCTGGAACCTGGTGATCAGAGCACAGAATATCAGCTCTGGGGCAACCCATCACCACAAACTGGTATTGAGAACCACAGAGGAGCAGAATTTAAGCACAGGCTAGAGAGGTCCTGTGCTTAGTCTCAGAGGTCAATTCTGAAATGCTGCCACCCAGTGGATGACTCAAAAATTGGCTCTAGTATAATCACAAAAGAATAAAGAGATTAAGACACATTTCAGCAGTGGAACTGCCTAAGGGAAATTTGGGATAACATGAAACAAAACAACATTCACATAACTGGGGTTCCAGAAAGAGCAGAAACTGAGCAAGGAATAGAAAACCTGTTTGAAGAAATAATGACAGAAAACTTGCCTAATATAGGCAATAAAAAATCCATACAAATCCAAGAAGCTCACAGAGTTCCAAGCAAAATGAACTCCAAAAAACCGACACCAAGGCACATTATAATTAAATTGACAAACACCAATGACAAAGTAAGAATCTTAAAAGTGGCCAGAGGGAAACAGAAAGTTACCTACAAAGGAACCCCCATAAGACTAGCTACTGATTTCTCAACATAAATTCATCAGGCCAGAAGGGAATGGAATGAAATATAAAAAGTAATGCAAAGGAAGGGTCTGAATCCAAAAATACTGTACCCAGCAAGGCTTTCAATCAAAATTGAAGGTGAAATCAGGAGCATCACAGACAAAAAAGGACTAAGGGAATATATTACCACCAAACCAGCAATGCAAGAAATGTTAAAGATCTGCAGTAAAAAAAAAAAAAAGGAAGCAAAGAAAGAACTCGGGGTAAAGACTAAAAATGGCAACAGATAAGTACCTATCAATAACAACTTTAAATGTAAATGGATTAAATGCTCTAATCAAAAGACATAGGGTAACTTATTGGATAAGAAAACATGATCCATATATCTGCTGTCTACAAGAAACCCACTTCAGAAAAAAGAGATGCACACAGATTGAGGGTGAACGGATGGAAGATGATATTTCAGGCAAATGGAAATGAAAAAAAAAGCTGGGATTGCAATACTTATATTGGACAAATTAGATCTCAAAGTGAAGGACATAACAAGCGATAAAGAAGGCCACTACATAATTCTAAAGGGAACAATCCAACAAGAAGAAATAACTCTGGTAAACATGTATGCACCAATATAGGAGCACCTAAATATATAAAATAACTCCTGGAGGATATCAAGGAAGAGATTGACAGCAATACAGTCGTAGTAGGAGACTTTAATACCCCATTGTCACCACTGGACAAATACTCTAAACAAAAAATAAGCAAAGAAATATCAATCCTAAATGACTCACTAGACCAGATGGAATTAATTGACATCTTCAGAACATTTCACCCCAAAGCCACAGAATATACATTCTTCTCCAGTGCACATGGGTTATTTTCAAAGATAGACCATATGTTGGGTCATAGGAAAAGTCTCTTCAAATTCAAGAAGATAGAAATCATATCAAGCATTTTCTCAGACCACAGTGGCATAAAACTGGAAATCAACTACAATAAAACAATATAAAGAAATTAAACACATGGAGACTAAACAGCATGCTATTAAACAATGACTGGGTAACCAGAGAGATCAAGGAAGAATTAAAAACATCATGGCAACAAATGACAATGACAAGACAATGATACAAAACTTATGGGAAACAGTGAAAGCAGTTTTGAGAGGGAAGTTAATAGCTCTACAAGCCTACTGCAAAAAACAGGAAACAAAGGTAATAAATTTTCTAATCCTACAACTCAAAGAGCTAGAAAGAGAGCAAGAAGAAAAGCCCAATGTATGCAGAAGGAAGCAAATAATAAAGATCAGAGTAGAGATAAACGGCATAGAGACCAAGAAACAATTCAAAAGATCAACAAAACCAAAGCTGGTCCTTTGAAAGGATAAACAAGATTGATGGACCTCTAGCCAGGCTCACCAAAAAGCAAAGAGAAAAGACCCAAATAAACAAAATCAGAAATGAAAGAGGAGAAATAACAACAGACCCCGCCAAAATACAAAGGATTGTTAAAAAATACCATGAACAACTCTATTCCAACGAATTGGACAATCTGCAAGAAATGGACATATTCTTAGAAAAATATAACCTACCAAAACTCAATCAGGAAGAATCTAAACATCTCAATAGTCCAATAAATATGGAAGAAATTGAAGCAATCATCAAAAAGCTTCCAGCAAACAAAAACTCGGGACCAGATGGATACACAGGAGAGTTTTACCAAACATTCAAGGAAGAATTAAAACCTATCCTCCTCAGACTATTCAAAAATATTCAAGAAGAAGGAACACTTTCAAATACATTCTATGAAGCCAGCATTACCCTAACACCAAAACCAGATAAAGACACACAATGAAAGACATTATAGGCCAATATCTCTCATGAACATAGATGCCAAAATCCTCAACAAAATTCTAGCAAATCGTTTCCAGCAGTACATCAAAAAGATCATACACCATGACCAAGTAGGATTCATCCCAGGAATGCAAGGATGGTACAATATCTGCAAATCAATAAACATGATACATCACATAAACAAATTGAGAGATAAAAATCACATAGTCATATCAATTGATGCAGAAAAAAGCATTTGACAAAATCCAACACCCTTTCTTGATAAAAACTCTCAGCAAGGTGGGAATAGAAGGAGCATACCTCAACATCATAAAAGCCATATATGATAAACCCACAGCTAACATCATATTAAGTGGGCAAAAACTAAAACCCATTTCCCCTAAGAACAGGAACAAGACAGAGATGCCCACTTTCACCTCTCCTGTTCAACATAGTACTGGAAGTATTAGCCAATGCAATTAGACAAGAAGAAGAAATAAAAGGCATCCAAATTGGAAAAAAAGAAGTAAAGCTGTCCTTATTTGCAGATGACATGATACTGTACATAAAAAAACCCAAAGGACTCCATCCAAAAACTAATTGACTTAATAAATGAATTTGGCAATGTAGCAGGATACAAAATTAATGTCACGAAATCTGTGGCATTTCTATCACTAATAGTGAAATTACAGAAAGAGAGAATAAAAAAGCAATCTCATTTACCATTGCTCCCAAAAAATTAAGATTCCTAAAAATAAATCTAACTAAGGAGGTAAAAGATCTATATGCAGAAAACTATAGGAAACTGAAAAAAGAGATAGAAGAAGATGTAAACAGATGGAAGAGCATACCATGCTCATGGATTGGGAGAATCACCATCATTAAAATGTCCATACTACCCAAAGCAATCTATAGATTCAATGCACTACCCGTTAAAATACCAACGACGTATTTTACAGATCTAGAAAGAACTCTCTAAAGATTCACCTGGAATAAAAAAAAGACCATGAATAGCCACAGCAATCTTGAGAAAGAAGAATAAAGTAGGTGGGATTTCAATACCAGATTTCAAGTTATATTACAAAGCAACTGTTCTCAAAACAGCCTGGTACTGGCACAAGAATAGACATATAGATCAATGGAATAGACTAGAGAATCCAGATATCCACTGAAACAACTATGCTCAATTAATATTTGACAAAGGCGGCATGAACATACAATGGAGCCAAGACAGCCTCTTCAATAAATGGTGTTGGGAAAATTGGACAGATACATGCAAAAAATGAAAATGGACCACCAACTTACATCATATACAAAAATAAACTCCAAATGGATACAGGACTTAAACAATAGACAGGAAATCATAAAAATACTAGAGGAATCCACAGGCAGCACAATCTCAGACATATGCCGAAAGAACTTCCTCACTGATACTGCTCTTAGGGCAATGGAAGCTAAAGAGAAAATAAACAAAGGGGACTACATCAAAATAAAAAGCTTTTCACAGCAAAAGAAACCATCAACAAAACAACAAGAAAGCCCACTGTATGGGAGAACATATTTGCAAATGGTATCACTGATAAAGGTTTAATCTCCAACATCTACAGCCAACATATACAACTTAATAAAAGGAAAATAAATGATCCAATTAAAAAATGGGCAAGGGACCTAAATAGAACCTTTTCAAAAGATGACAGAAGGAAGACTAAGAGACACATGAAAACATGTTCAAAGTCAATAATTATCTGAGAGATGCAAATGAAAACAACAATGTGATACCATCTCACACTTGTCAGAATGGCAATCATCAACAAATCAACAAATGACAAGTGTTGGCTAGGATGCAGATAGAAAGGAACCTTTGTGCACTTTTGGTGGGAAGCAGACTGGTGCAGCCACTCTGGATAACAGTATAGAATTTCCTCAAAAAATTAAAAATGGAACTCCCATTTGACCTAGCAATCCCACTCTTAGGAATATATCCTAAGAAAGTAGAAACACCAATCAGAAAGAATTTATGCACGCCTATGTTCATAGCAGCACAATTTACAATAGCTACAATTTGGAAACAGCCTAGGTGCCCGTCAGGAGATGAGTGGATCAGAAAACTATGGTTTATCTACACAATGGAATTCTACGCTGCCATTAAAAAGAAGGAATTCTTCCCATTTGTAGCAACCTGGATGGAACTCGAGGGCCTTATGTTAAGTGAAATAAGGAGAAATATCACATGATCTCACTCATTTGTGGATAATAAAGAACATTATAAACTGATGAACAAAAGGATAGTTACAGAGGTAGTAAAGCATCAAACAGACTGTCAAATTACAGCAGGAAGATTAAGGAGAGGTGTAGATAAGAGATCAACCAAAGGACTTGTATGCATGCATATAAGCATAACCAATGAACACAAGACACAGGGGGGTTGGGGCATGCCTGGGGCGGGAGCAATGGGGAGATTTGTATACATGTAACACAATAAAAAACAAAACAAAACAAAACAAAAAACCTGATGAACTCTGAAAAAAAATAATGTAAATCTTGCCAAATGCTAAAAAAAAAATAAAAATACTAAAACAGAATAAAGCCCTAAAACCCACTGATATGTAGACAGCTTAATACATAGGCTTGTGTATTTCTAAATTTCCTGGAAAAAAAAAGCCCAAGGAAACCTGGTCACTAAAATATCTAATGTCATAAAACCTCTTGGCCCATACCCCTCAGGTCCATGTGTCTGTAAGAACACCTTTGGAAAACTGTCAGTGGGAGGCACTGTTAGCTGCCTCTCTCCAAATTCATTATTCCCTTCTTTTCCAAAAGGACCCAAACTTTGTTCAATGACAAGGTGTCTGATAAAAGAGCTTCACAATCTCAGTTAAAAGTGATGAGTGTTCGCATTGTACTGTTCAGGCCAATGAGATGAAAACAGAAGCCTCTGAATGAGCCAAGCTTGCTATTAAAGCCAGGGCAGGGGAGTGGGAGTGGGGGGAGCAATTCTTCTGCTGTGCAGTTATTTATATTTTGCCACTCTCTTCTTTCTCCCTGAAACAGGAGCATGATGTCTGGAGAAGTGGTAATCATCTTGAACATAAAGATGAAGGCCACACAGAGATGGAACAGGAGGCTAAAAGAAATGTAGCTCTTTTAGCAAACCAGTCAAATCTGGACTTTCTGTATATGTAATTTATTTATCATAAGGCAAGTATATCTAAATTCCCAAGTACAGCAGTTGATAAAGTCCATAGTAAATTTAGATAGTATGTTAGTGGAAATAGCCAAAATTCACATGGATAAAGCAACATATATAATTAACTCAAAAATTATACATCAACAACCATCATTTAGAACCAATTAAAATATGGCCGAATGGCAGTCCTACAACTAGAGAAGTAAAGAAGAAAGCACATTAAGACTGGTAAAAGGGTGAAGCATGGAATGGGCTTGTTCAACACCTACGTGTGCCACTTTTTAGTCAGGAGAGAGATAGTCTCTGTGGAGGACACCCATGAGGAGCAAGAGGTCTCAGCCCCATACCAGACTCCCAGGTCAGGCTCCTAGAGCTGGGAAGAGAAGTCCTTATAACTACAGGCTGTAAAAACCAGCAGGGATTGTGGCTGTGTGACAATCCCTGAAAATGCAGCTGTTTCTTTAAAAGAGCCAGTGGTGCATGAACACACTCAAACACAAAATATCTGAATAACCCAGACATATATAGGGAAGAACTAGATTGTCTCACATCAGGGCAGGAACTCAGAGGCAGCATCCTCCCAGAGAGCAGTGCTGGCAGGGGTCATTGTTCCTGTGCTGGGACCTCCCCTCTTGCAGGGCTGACTGGTAACCACAGTGGAGTCCCAATCAGCTTGGAGCACACTGTTAGCTCCACCCTAGAGATTCCCTGAGACCCCATCCCAGTCAATTTCCAGCCACACTCAAGCTGTTTATAGCAACTTTTCCATATGAATGGCCTGTCCTGGCTCAGGCTTCAGACTTTCCTAAATCACTCAAATAAGCTACATCTGGTGACAGCATGACCCAAATCGAACAATAAAATGTCCAAGACCTGACACTAGCACCAGCCTGCCTTGCTTCATAGCCAGATAAAGCCTCATGTACAGCAGCACTCCCACTGTAGTTACAGCTGGTCATCAGAGACAATTGGCCTGGAAATAAACTCCTCCCAGAGATGCCAACAGTAAGGAAAGCTCAACTACACAGCCTACATAGGGGTGCACCTAGAGTGCCCAGCTCAGGTGACCATGGAGGTTAGCCACTGGGCCCTACCAAACACCTACTAGACAAGACCACCTTAACCATTCCAGGGGACATAGCAGCTCAACCTATTACATAAAAACAAACACCAGAAAGCAGCCAAAATGTGGAGGGAGACAAAGAATCATGTCACAAATGAGAAAAATGGAAACAAGCAAACTACTGGATGCAGAGTTCAAATCCATGGTTATAAGGTTACTCAGGGATCTTCATGAGAGCTTCACAGGACTTAGTGAGATTTTCAAGGAGCTTAGTGAGAATATCAATGACATGGAAAAGAACCAGTCAGAAATTGAGCTAAATAAAATAAAGGACAATTAATAGGGATTCAGCAATAGACTAGAGGATTTTGAGAATCAAGTCAATGATTTGGAATATAAGAAGCAAAAAACAACCAATCAGAAGAGCAAAAATAAAAAAGAATCCAAAATTATGAAGAAAGTGTAAGGAGTGTATAGGATAATTTAAGCATACCAACATTCACATTATGGGGGTGCCAGAAGGAGAGAGAGGGCAAGAAATTTAAAACCTGTTTAAAGAAATAATGACAGAAAAATTCCCCTACCTGTAGAAAGAAATAGACTTACAAGTTTAGGAAGCACAGAGAACCCCAAACAAGAGGAACCCAAAAAGGCCACATCACAGCATATCATAATTAAAATGCTAAAGGTTAAAGATGTAGAGATAACTTTAAAATTAGCAAGAGAATAGCAGTTATTTACCTAAAGGGGTGTTCCCCTAGGATTGTCAGCTGATTTTTCAACTGAAACTTTGCAGACCTGAGGGGAGTGAGAAGAAATATTAAAAGTGATGAATAGAAAGGACCTCTAACTAAGATTACCCAGAAAAGCTATCATTTAAAATTGAAGGTCAGATACGAGCTTCACAAATAAGAAAACACTAAAGGCTTTCATTATCACCCAACCAGTATTACATGAAATGTTGATGAGTATTATGAAGAAAAATAATAATAATAATAATAATAAGAAGAAGAAGAAGAAGAAGAAGAAGGAAAAGAAGAAAAATATGAATAATAAAATGGCAACAAATACATATCTATCAATAATCAAATCTAAAAATCAAAATAAATGAACAATCCAATGAACAAAATAAACTGGTGAATAAAACATAATGAGAGGCATGGAACATGGAACAGAATGATGAATCTCAGAGTCAAAGAGGAGGGAAGAGGGAAGAGATTAACCAAAGATCTTACCTATAGACACAGAGAGTAAGATGATGATGGCATGGTGTCAGGTCAAAACCAGGTGAGGGGGGCCATGGAGAGAATAGAAAAGGACATCTGTAATACTCTCAACAATAAAGAATTAGAAAATATTATACATCCTGTAAAAAGTATAGTTCTTTAATAATATTTAAGAAATCCTGTACATTTCCAAAATCATTTTATTAAGTAAAGTTCTTACTTTCAGTTTCCTAGTAAAAGTTAGCCCTGGCCGGTGTTGCACATGGGTTAGAACATCAGCCCAATTAACTTTGATTATGGTCAAGGATTGATTCCTGGGTTGCAGTTTCCTCACCCTCATTCGTGTGCTTATGATAGGCTCTCTTCCATTGATGTTTCTCTCTCTCTCTCTCTCTCTCTCTCTCTCTCTCTCTCTCTCTCTCTCTGTTTCTCTCTTCTGCACTCCTCTCTCTCCCACTCCCTCTTCGTCCCTTTCCCTTTCACTATCTCTAAAATCAATGGTTAAAAATATCCTCCAGTAAGGGTTAGTTTTTAAAAAGTATCAGACTAGCCAAGACCGGTTTGGCTCAGTGGATAGAGCGTTGGCTTGCAGACTGAAAGGTCCCGGGTTCGATTCCGGTCGGGGTCATGCACCTTGCTTGCAGGCACATCTCTACTGTGGGGCATGCAGAAGGCGGCTGATCGATGTCTCTCTCTCATTGATGTTTCTGACTCTCTACCTCTCTCCCTTCCTCTCTGTAAAAAATCAATAAAATATATTTTTTTAAAAAGTATCAGACTAAGTAGGAGGTGAAAGGTTATTGTAAGTAAAATATTTATTTGCATATAAAATTAATAGACTAGGACAGCGGTTGGCAAATGGCAGCGTGGGAGACACATGCATCTCTTTGGCCCTTTGAGTGTCGCTCTTCCACAAAATACCATGGCCTGTTTGCATTTATTTTGAAGAAGTGGCATTAGAAGAAGTTTAAGTTTAAAAAAATTTGGCTCTCAAGAGAAATTTCAATTGTTGTGCTGTTGATATTTGGCTCTGTTGACTAATGAGTTTGCCTATCCACTGGACTAGGAAATAGAATCAAGAAAGATAATATTGGAGAAACCAAGATGGCGGCATAGGTGAATACCTAAACAGCTGCCTCGCACAACAATTTCAAAACTATAGCTAAAAGACAGAATGGACATTATCCAGAACCATAGGAAAGCTGGCTGAGTGGAAATTCTACAACTAGAAGGAAATAAAGGGGCTCATGGAGACATAGAGGAGCTACAAAAAGCTGAGGTACAGAGACAAGCGTGTGGAGAGGATGGCGGCGGAGTGCCTGGCTGGCTTCCTCTAGTAGGAGGGAGGTGGAAACTCCAGACTGCACTGATCCCCAGTTCTGACTGCACTGAACCCCAATTCTGGGCAAGATTCATATGGGGGGAGTCTGGACTGTTGTGAAAAGGAAGGAGTGGACAGAAACTTAGGGGAGCAAAAGGCAGAGGTCTGGAGGTACCCGAGCACAAGAGTGCACACAGGTGACTGCTGATTGTGCCACTGGATTTCTCTAGTGGGAGGAAGACAGAATGTCCCTACTGCACTGAAATCCACTTCCGACTGCACTAAACTCCAGTTTCGGGTAAGACCCTAGGAACCCACACTCATACAGGTGCCTGGAGCACATGGAACCTCGGGGGAGCCAGAAAGGCAGAGGTGTGTGAGCACAAGTGTGCAGAGAGAGCTGCAGCGATTACCGAGGGACACTGAGACCCAGAGGCCACGTAAGACAGAGCTGATGGGAAGCCAAGGCTGTCTGTTCAGCCCTGAGACTCAACCCCATCCAAGCTGAACACAGAGGCTTTTGCAATCTTGCAAGTCTTATTCCATAAGGCTGACTCCAGCACAGAAGTTCTCCAGGTGCAGACACAGCTGATTCTCACAGCCAATTGGCCTGGAGGTAAATTCCCGCCAGTGATACTAACAACAATCAAAACTTAACTACAGCAAGACTGTATACACAGTCCACAAAAGGGTGCACCAAGAGTGTCCACCTCAGGTAACTGGGGAGGTGGAGCTACTGGGCCATATAGGACATCTAGCACACAAAGCTACTCTGCCAACTCAGAGAAGCAGCAAAAATGCAGAGACAAAGGAACAGATCACAAACAAAAAAAATGGAGGAAAACAAAGACTGAATATAGAGTTCAAAGCCATGGTTATAAGGTTCTTCAAGAATTTCCTAGAAAAGATGGGTAAATTTAGTGAAACCCAAGAGGGGATGAAAAAGGACCAACTAGAAATTAAACATACACTGACTGAAATAAATAAATATATATATATATATATATATATATATATATATATATATATATATTATACAGAGACCTAACAACAGACTAGAGGAACGTAAGAATCAAGTCAAAGATTTGAAATACAAAGAAGCAGAAAACACTCTACTGGAAAAGAAAAAAGAAAAAAAGAATTCAAAAATATGAAGATAGTGTAAAGAGCCTCTGAGACAACTTCAAGTGGACCAATATCAGAATTATGGGAGTGGCAGAAGAAGAGAGAGAGCAAGATACTGAAAACCTATTTGAAGAAATAATGACTGAAAACTTTCCCCACCTGGTGAAAGAAATAGACTTACAAGTCCAAGAAGCACACAGAACCCCAAACAAAAAGAATCTAAAGAAGACCACACTAAGACACATCATAATTAAAATACCAAGAGCAAAAGACAAGGAGAGAATATTAAAAGCAACAAGAGAAAAATAGTTAATTACCTACAAGGGAGCACCCATATGATTGTCAGTCGATTTCTCAACAGAAATTATGCAGGCCAGATGGAAGTGGCAAGAAATATTCAAAGTGATGAACAGCAAGAATCTACAACCAAGATTACTCTACCCAGAAAAGCTATCCTTCAGAATTGAAGGGCAGATAAAAAGCTTCACAGATAAGAAAAAACTAAAGGAGTTCATCACCACCAAACCAGTATTATATGAAATGCTGATAGGTACTCTTTAAGAAGAGGAAGAAGAAGAAAAAGGTAAAGATACAAATTTTGAACAACAAATACATAACTAGCAACAAATGAATCTAAAAATCAAGGAAATTAAAAATCTGATGAACAGAATAAACTGTTGAATATAATAGAATCAGGGGCATAGAAAAGAACTGGACTGAAAATTCTCAGGGGAAAATGGGTAAAGCGGGTGCAGGGAAAGACTGGACAAAAATCATACACCTATGGGTGAGGACAATGTGGGGAGAGGCAAAGGCAGAGGGAGGGGTAGGAGCTGGGTGGAGAGGAGATATGGGGGGAAAAAGGGGAACAATTTTAATAATTTGAACAATAAAGATTTATTAAATAAAAAAGAAAGGTAATATTCAGGTAAAGATAACAGAATAAATAATTGTTATTGTTAAATAAATATATATTTTCTTCCCAGGAAAAGGAATCAGTTGAAGTAGTATTCATAAACAGACTGCCTAACTAGCAAAGACAGAATATATTAATAATGTGAGAGGGTGTGTATAATACAATTTAAATCATGTCTTCTAATGATATTAATGGCTTATCTTAAGTTATTTTCTATACAGCACATAAAACTGGTAAATACCATAAATTTCACACTTGTTTTTATCAGGTTGAAGAGAAATAATACCCTAGATGTATTCTCACAAAGGAGAAATTTAATGTGCATAATTTAATTCAATTTTGCAAAGATTTATTTAGCATCTAATATGTGCTAAATCAAACATTGTATTAGGAATAAAATGTAATTTCTGACCTCCAAGGGTTACCAGTATAGTCTGAGAATGAGCTAGAGAAATATTCAATAATTATAATAAAATACAATATAATCTATATTTGTAACTAATACATGTAGAAAAATAAAAGTATGGCACAGATTCTGGAACTATTCAGAGGTGAAGGATTATTTATATTTGAAAAGTTAGAAAAGATTCTTGAAATATGCAAAGAAGTTTGGAAACTAGATAAGGGATAAGGGTGGGAATTAACTTTTAAGTAAATAGAGGAATAATTGCAAATAAAGTAGATATCAAAGTTCTTATGGTTCATATTGCCCTCCAAAATGCCTGGCAATATAGAAACAACCTGCAAATGCATGTGCATGAATGAATAAACAGAATGCTTAGAAAGCAGTCAAGATTAAATCATGGTTATAATGTATCTGGTATATGATGGCTATGCTAAGAGGTGAAAGAACAGGACAATTTTCACATTAGAGAAGATAAACATAACAGATTAGGGGGGTTTACAGCTGAAGGCTATAGAATAGGATTAGGAAAAACTGATGAAAACATTGATTAAGGGTGGGAAAACTAAATAATTACAGTTTAAAGGAAGTTGATTTGGACTGAGATGCACCAGGAGGTGACTAAGGAAACACATCCGGAGCCTAAGGGAAAGGAATAACCCTAAGGGAAAGGAATAACATGGTAGGATTGTAGACTAGCAATGGTCTATAGACTCCACACATTTATGCAAAACCAACTGGGTGAAGGTGAATCATACACAGGAAGATTACAGTAATTATGATTACTGGTAACTGTGGTAAATCAAGAACAGAAGTATATATGTCATAGAAACAATATAGAGAAAGAAATTCACAGAAAGTTAACAATGAAAATGTAAAAGCTGCATAGTTTTCTAGATGGGAAGGTGGAGAAGGGACTATTGAGAAAAGAGAAGGGCAAGGTCAGCTGCATGTGACATGAAACAAAGTTCGAGGAACTGTAAATAGTGTGACATTGCTACTCAGATAAAGTGTAAAAAGTGGGTGGCGGACAGTGAAATCAGCATGTCAGGGCCATTACAGCAGATATCTTGAAAGACAAAGAGATTTTTTTTATTAAGGTTTTTAATATCTAAAGGCCAATTGGGCATAATGAACATATAAGTAGGTCTTTAGAAAGCAGGTATTATTTTTTAAAAATCAAAGGTGAACAAGGAGTGAGTTCATTACTGATAATTTTGTATGAGAACTAATGATAGTAAAAATAAAATACTGACAATATTGTTGCATATGAACCTGGAAAGAAGGAAGAGAGAGAGAGAGACAACTCAAGAAACCTGCTCAGGGAACTAACTCAGATTTAAAACCATATAAAAAACAAATCAAAATAAAAAACAAATAAATAACAAAAACAAAATTCAAGGGTGAGATTTAAAGATTATTGGATCTGGAAGGAACCTATGGTATCACTAGTGCAGTTATTTTTATTGTGTTGGTTGGAAGACAGAGTCTCAGAGAGAAAATTACATAATATATTCATAAGAGAAATTACATTTAGTACTTTTTATTACAGGGAACAAATTCCTATTGTATAAGAGTAGTTCAAGTTTCCTACATAATACTTGCTAGACCAGCTACAGTATAATCACCTAGAGAGTTTTAAGTATTTTGATTTTTCAAGGACTTATCCCAAGTAATTTTAACTCAATGATCTAGGGTGATCCAAGATTCTCCATTTAAAAAAATTTCCAAGTAATATTGTTGATTTAAAAACTATTGGTCTAAGTGAACTTTTAAGATTGTGTGTAGGAAAGTGGTGATGGTTATTAGGGGAAAGAAATTCTTCCAGAATAAAGGGAAAACTTTAAACATTGCCCAAGTTTTTGTGAAAATAAAATTTTATTCATAAGTTAACCAGTACTTAAATGTTTTAAATGTCTAGCACATGCTTTTTTCTATGGGAAGAAGGTGAAATACAAAGAGAATGATTATATTCTCAGTGTTTTCTTTTTGTTTTTACAAACATAATCTCTTGAAGAATTTACTAAAGTTTTTCTGTAAAACAACAGATTTTCCTCATGTCAACGCATCTTAATGGTCAGTGTTCTTGGTTTGTCATTTGAGAAGGTCAGTAGAACTGGCAGTAGAAGATATTCAGGTGACAGTTTTAAAGCAATGCAAACATTAGCATTGGAAGTGCAAGAATTCATATACTGTGCAAGGGAATTTTTTGTCTCTTTTGTGTGTTATCAAAATGCTTAACTACTAGATACTACAGGTTCTATACTGATAAAACTATAACTATTGGCATGATCAAACAACAACAAAACACACACACACACACACCAAAAATTTTTAGTCAAGCTGGATGTGATTCAAAAAGCTTTGACTGTGAGTTAAATCTAAACTGCAGCTCTGTAATTTGGGCGATAAAATACCAAGCTCAATAATCAAAGACAGTTAAAATATATTACTGAATTTCTGTGAGGTCTCTTCAAACTCAACACACTGGCTTCCCTTGAAAACCATGCCAGGCAACTTTTAAGGAGTACTCCAGGTAATCTATTGATGTCATTGGAGATTTACAACCAAGAAGGAGAAAAATATCAGTAATAATATTGAGTGTTTCTCAATTTTTCATAGAAAACATCATCAAGAAAGGTAGGGGAAATCTGTTTGGTCATTTTGGATTTTCCTCATAGATATTATATTGCAAGATCTAGGAGTGTAGACCTTTAAAATTCACAAAAGTAGAGCTGTGGTCTGATTTTTTTTTTCAAATTACCCCAAAATGCCAAGACATTATACCTCTGTAATTTGGCAAGCCATGAAATGGAATCAAGCATGCTAGAAGGCCCATCTAGTCTTTAAATTACTGACTTATCACACATATAAACTAACACATCCACTCCTCTACACTGTTCTACCGCTAATGTACCTTTTCTGTTCTCTACCTAGTTTCACCTATGTAGGTAGATATAAAAACAATTGTTTCATTTTAAAATGTGACATTGATCATGAAGTAAATGTTATGAAAAGTTGGAAAGTTCTTAACTGTTTTACAGTGGTAGCGTGATTCAGAATAAGGACCTGTTCATTTTATTTAACTGGGCATTTCCTGAATTTGAGGGTTCATGAAGATCTCAGGATGTATACCTTGTGAATGTCAAGAGTCTATTACAATTAGTTCTCATGAATGGTTTCCTCCTCATCTAATCAGAGGAAGAAATTAATTTTCATCTTCAAAATCATCTACCATACTATAGTAATGTAGTAATATTTATTCAGGAAAATAACTTAGTGTCCAAATATAATTTAATTTAAACTAATGTTTGAGTCATTTAATAAACTTATATTATTTTAAAATTAAGATAGGAAGAATAAAATATTTTTAAAAGAACAGATTATTACACTTCTGTTTGATCATTTCAAATGTCATGCTTCCAAATTCAGTATTATTAAAATAATCACAATCAGCACCACCTAAGATTGCTTAAAAAAAAGACCCCCCAAAAAAAACCCCACAAAAAAAACCTGGCCTTTTAATACAGTCATCCCTGCCACTTCCAGTTTGAACATTCATTTTGTAATAGGTGCTCTAGGAAATCTAACAAAAGGATCTAAAAAGTGATGAATACATTCTGATGGTAACTTTAACAGTGCCACCTATAAATACCACCAGTAACAAGAGATTTCTAGCACTAAATGAAATTCTTCAGATCCTGCTAAGTATTGAGATATTTGAGAGTAGAGTTGTCTTCATACTGAAGCTTAAAATAGCATTAAGGGAAGTAATATTGGGGCAAGATAAAAATTAAATATTGGACATTGTATTCAAAGAAGTAGCTCAGTTTTGCTATTTTGTTAGTAAAATAATATGCTAGAACAGTGGTTCTCAACCTTTTAAATGCCATGATCCTTTAATACAATTCCTCATGTTGCGGTGACCCCTAACCATAAAATTATTTTTGTTGCTACTTCATAACTATAAATTTGCTACTTTATGAATCGTAATGTAATTATCTGTGTTTTCCGGTTGTCTTAGGCAACCCTGCTAGTGGTTCTCAACTTGTGGGTCAACTGCTTAGAGCCTAAGACCATCTAAATTAAGTAGATCTGTCATAGGCTAGAAAATGGATAATCTATTTTACAATTTTTTAAAAATTACAGATTATGAAATTACAGTTATGAAGTAGCAACAAAAATAATTTTATGATTGGGGGTCGGTCACCATAATATGAGGAACAGTATTAAAGGATTGTAGTATTAAAACGGTTGAGAAACACTGTGCTAGAATATATTTTAGGTCCAAGATAGAATTAAATAATTAATTATATCTCTCAATATGGGAATGAAATGGTTAGGTAAAATGGACAAGATTATATAACAGAAAAGAATTGAAGAATAGGATGGCATGAATAGAATCCACAGAGATAACAAAATGAACCTTAAATGTCAGTGAATTTCAAAGTAATTTCACTTTTTTTCTTTAATCACATATTGACACTGTTCTTCACTTTGTCATTCAATTTAGCTTGTACACCTCCCAATATCTTAAGACAAAATTCACAGCCTAAGTCTTAAATCTTATGAAGAGCTTTCTTACCAATATGAATATATCTTTCTTTTTTTCTGCTCCCGTTAGTTAAGGTAGAGAAATGAAGAAAATATATACTTAAAATCCTAATGGATTACACAAAGAAGCGAGTCTTGAGTAAGAAAAAATAAAATTTGATCTCCTACAAAGCAGCTTTCTTCCATATTTAATTAATGGAAACCCTCTGTATTACATATGCAATATACATTTACTTACGCTATTGGAGACAAAGCAGTCTGAGAAGCAAAAGTACATTTATTAATTCTCCTTTTTGTATGTAACAATGATGATAAAGTAAGATTTCCCCCCACTTATTATTGATTATTGATCACTTTAATATTGAAGATCCTAAGAGTTAATGGCAAATGAAAAAGAGGAGGATTAAAAATCACCAATGTTGCAATTCAACATTGCATGCATGAAAACGCTCATCCTCACATACTTTGCTTGATATGGCTTACAAGTCCCATCTTTTCAAAACACTCCCTTTTCTAAACCTTCCTTGATAAAATAAATGCTAATTCGATTCTTCTTTTCCCCTCTTTCTTCTGCTCCTTTTTCTTCTCGTTCTAAGAAAAAATTGTGGATGTTATTGACCTCTTCTTTGTCAATTATTTTTTCAGAAATCTCCATTTCCATGCCACATGTGAAGCAGATCTTTATAACATATCAGTTTGATTTTTATCACTCTCTTATCAAACAACTTTAGTAATTCCTGCTATCTAAACCAGAAAATACAAACTCATTAGTGTCGATCTCTATACAGCTGTTGATATAGTCCTCCAACCCTCATTATTCCTCTGGCATGACATCTCTATGATGGTCAAAACAAATTATTTACTCTTGCCTGTTAAACTGGACCTCACAATATCCTATCTCTGCATCTTTGATGACATCTTTTCAAAGATCTCCATTAAAAATGTTCTACCTATCAAATTCTCTTTCTTTAAGCCCAACAGAGATGCTACCTCTCCACAAGCCTCCCCTGATCACTTGAGTCAGAATGAATATTTTGTTTTTTAATGCTGATAGCACTTTCTGCCATCTGCATTCCTATAGCACATCCACTGTGACCAGACATTTATATATAAGCCTTACTATCTCCTCAACTAGATCATAAGTCTCTGAGGTTATTACATATGATAAATAATCAATTTACACTGAACAAAGGGTTTTCCCCCTAAACCTACTCCCCTCAGCACAGTCTCCCCTCAGCACAATCTCCTCCTCATTCATTGTTTTAACAATGAATGAGCTCTACTATTCACCAGTTATTGTAATAGACAGTAAAATATATATGATACCATGCTGCCTGTTATCATAGAGCTCACAATCTAGTAGAAAAAGCAAACAAATATTAAAATATAAGTTTATGATAGATTAGTGTAAAGTATACATGTTGTGAGTATGTCTATAGGAGGGGAAGATACTATAATAGTACCTAAAATGCTCATTGTTGCTTTCTTATAATTATGAGTAATAAATAATAAAAATTATGGCCAAATAAAAGGAAACATATGGTAGAATGTTTGTCATAACTTTGGATTAAATATAAACTTCCTGAGGATGATCATAAGGGAAAATACTACTTCATAACCACAAGAATTTATGTTGTTTACTTTATATTATATTCTTTTTAATCTTCACAATAATCTTGCAAGTGAGTATCCTCATTCCCATTTTAGAGATGGGAAAACAGGCCCCAAGAGATCAAGTTACCCTACCCAAAGTCCTATTAATTAAGGACAAAGGTAGGATTCAGATAAAAAACATATGTTCTTTCGCCTAGAATCATATGCAAGTTTTCCACCCAAGCACACTAAGCAGTGATAGACTGGTTAAACTAGATTGTCCTCCACAGGGTGTCAGCCTTGAGCAGCTGGCCACAGGTGACAACATCATAATATTTTTTAAGAAAGATTTTATTCTATCACATTCATGTAAAATCACCTACTACATGCAGCCCTTTAAGAACAGTTCTTTAGTAACCAATGAGTGCATAAAATAAGTGGGACAACCAATCAGTCTCTCTCTCTCTCTCTCTCTCTCTCTCTCTCTCTCTCTCTCTCTCTCAGCAAAAATAAGGGGGGAGAGGGGATGGAAATGTTCTTTTACTGGAATGGGAAAATCAGGACCACACAAGGCAAAGAATATCATTGTTAGTAGTTTTTAAATTAAACTCTTTCAAAATTTATGATTAAAAACAGTGTGTTAGATAACTGCTTATTTTTTATAGAGAAAATACAGATAACAAAAAAATCTTTAAAAAATTTCTTAGTATTATGCAGCAAATCAAATCCATATCACAAATTTCTTGATTATGTTGCTTTTAGTACTTGAAACAGAATGTGTTTTGCTTCTCTCTAATTCTTCTATACTAGAAACCAGAACTTAATGTTGAAAAGGTAATATTTAAATTCATTCATTACCACTGTATAAATGCATTTTGACAATTTCCTAAGGCATATTTATCGATGCCCAATTCTATATCCCAAAGATATATTTATTTTTATTATTTATACATTCAACTTCATTATTTATAGATTTTGCACTTTATTGGGTTTTATTCCCCTAGAATAAAAGTTTTAGAAATGCTTATTAGTTTGCTACAGAACTTACTGATTGTCTGCTGCTGATAATTTTAACTTGTTGAAGAATTAGAGGAAGGTAGAAATTTGTTAAACTGTATTTTATGACAACATATTTTAATGTAGATTATTAACATAAATACATAGGTAAAATAATTATTTCTATAACTTAGATTTTTCTTCAAAATAATTTATAAAATTATTTCAAAGCACTAAACAAAACAAAACTTTCTTAGATGTTATATAAATTCATACTTGCACAATGGTTTCCATACACCTATGATTTAATACTTTGATATCAAAGAATTAATTTTTTGCTATGTTATGTTTTTAAAGTCCTTTGTAAGTAAAAACAAACAAGTACATAAATATAACCCTTAACTCATAAGCTAATATCCAACAGAGTACAGCAGCTATTTTCGAGGAATTAAGATACCTATCACTTAGTTTTAAAAAATGAAATAAACTCTGGCTAATGTGGCTCAGTTGGTTGGATCATCATCCCAGGAATCAAAGGGTCTCTAACTTGATTCTGGTCAGGGTCATACGCAGGTTGTGGGTTTGATCCCTGGTTGGGCATGTACAGGAAGCAACTAATCAATGTTTCTCATCTTTCTCTCTCATGTCCATGTTTCTCTCTCTCTTCCTTTTTCTCCTTTCCTCTCTCTCTAAAATCAATAAAATATATATCCTTGGGTAAGGATTAAAAAATGAAATAAATATTTAATCACAGAATATTCCATTTTATTCATCAATTAGCCCAACGTCTATATTTTAAAGATGTTGAGTGATTTCCTCAAACCTATATTACTAATTTGTGTCAGACTCAGAATAAGACTCCTAAGTTTAATTCACTTTTGCTTTTAAGCATTCCATTCTTAAACTAACACAGAATTATTTTAAAATTAATTTAAATTTTCTATTGAAAAATATATTCTTATATTAGATATTAATTTACAACAATGGAAGTGATTACAATGTTATATATTAATATTCATCTAAGATAGCAAAGCAATGGCATTTACCTTAAATTTACGTCTCTGCTCTGCACAGCTGTTGAAGAACCACAAGTCTGTCTCATGGCTGTAAATGTAACAAGAACAATAATGCGACCAATTTCATACCTAAACTAAATTAAGTAGATCTGTCATAGGCTAGAAAATGGATAATGTATTGTACAAATTTTTTTAAATTACAGATTATGGAAGTGTGCATGTGTGCAAAAAACAATGTGAATTTACTCTTTTCAATCAGGAAATTCATTTTATGAAATTGAAAGCATTACATATTCTCTTTGACTGACTTTCCTCATTGGACCACTATGGGTATATCATATCCAGGATCTGCTAGGACTAGATATAGATAAGTAAAGTAAATTCAGATAAGAGGCCATATTTAGTTTAGGGTTTAATTTTCTGAGATACATAGTAAAAATATAAAAAAGAAATATCTGGAAATGCTTAGTTTTAATATCAGCTCCAATCTGCATCACAAACATTTTATATTAATCATAAATATATCACTACTAAATACATTAACTACTAATACATTAACCTATTTAAGTGGTGTTTCATGCAATGAATTAATATGTAAACATGTTTCAAATACATATATTCAGATATCTATACATGAAAGTGAGATCACTACTACAATTGGTAGGCTCATTAGATGTGATTTTTCTTTCAATTTTACAGTAGATATGCTAATATCTATGCCATCTGTAGCAGAAAAACAAGAAAAATGTAAATGAAAAAGTAATAAATATTCGTCTGCTAGAAATAGACTCTCTGCCATGTCACACTTCAAATCTGGCTACCACTTTTCAACATTTAAAAAAAATTCAGTTGAGTATAACAAGCAATAAATATTGTTCTTGTGACTTGAGCCATCAATTTTTTTAAATCTGTATTTTTCTTTCAAACTTTATAAAATAGTTATCCATAAGAATTTATGTTAAAATGAAAATTACATATTTCTTTTGGTCCTTTAACCAGCATGATCTATTATTAGCAGCAAATAATTTGCTTTACAAGCACAGATTTTGAAACATTTTATTTCTTTAAATCTAAAAGATAATCTACACCAACTCTATGATGAAAGATTGATTAAACAGTTAAGTAGAAAGAAAGCCAGGAGGTCAAGGTTCAATTACAGGTAAGGGCACATGCCCAGGTTGCAGGCTTGACCCCAACATGAGGCATGCAGGAGGCAGCCAATGAATGATTCTCTCTCATTGAAGTTTTTATTTCTCCCTCTTCCTTCCTCCCTGAAATCAATAAAAATATATTTTAAAAAAGAACTAGACTTTGATAGAATCATAAAAGTTTTAAAGTGCAAATTTCATATTAAATATTTATAATTAGCAAAAACATTCTATCCTTTTCTTTAACACAAGTGGCAAATACATATTGCAACTCATGTTAAATTATATTTGCAGATGCAAAAATAAGTATTATTTAATATCCCCCATTGACAACATGTGTAAGCTAGTATAAAACACTATTGAGTTTTTATTAGATTTTTTTATGCAATCCCAGCATGTTTCCAGTTGCAAAGCTTATCGGGTACTACAAAATACTAAAAATGTAGAATCACATGGTATTAACTGCAGTGTATATTTTGGTGAATAAATAAGTCTTCAATCATTATTCTAAATTCTCATTCTTAAAAACCAACTTTTCATTCCTGTAACATTTTTGGCATGAGATCCTATTAAATTACAAAAGAAAAATAAAATTCTAGAGTTTTATATCTGTATAATCAAGATATATTTGTGTTAATATGAATCACAAAACAGTAAAGATAAGTGACATAAAGAACTATAGTAATGGTTAACAAATGAAATCGTTAAAAAGTATTTGTAAATGTTTAATCACCCTTTTATAATAAAAACAAAATTGAGGAATTAGGCTCAAAATTTTATTTACACATTTGGTAAATGAGCAACAATTTCTCACTTTAGAGTCATAACTATTCCCATATGAGTGTGTGTGTGTGTGTGTGTGTGTGTGTGTGTGTGTTGCCAAGAAAATTATGTATATTTTGGTTAAACAAAGTATAGCCAAATTTTGCCTTCCAATACAACAAAAAGAGAAAATAGAAAAATTTAAGCCCAGACATTCTTTCCCAAAATATCCTGGTAACTATCAATAAAGAAATTCCTACTTGACATAGCTTTGGAGAGAAAGGTACAACTACTTGATCTAATTCATTAAGAGACACAAGATAGAATTAGGACAATATGTATAGTCTCTTTCAGATATTAAAAACAGTAAACTCTTTCCTACCTTTGGCTTATGCTTCCAGCATCTAAACCTTTGTATACCAACAAGAAAGCAAATTTCCTAATTTGGAGCCATAGTGAGGATAAACATTTTGTTAGCTAATTTTTGTGACTTCTTTGTAAAATTTTCTCTGTTACGTAAACGTATGGAATCAGATAACTCAATGGAAATGCTCAAATCATTATTATTACTTAGGGAAGTATATGATATTAAGTAAAATGCCTCACTACAGAATTACTGATTAGTTAAAACAAAAGAACATGAAATTGATTTTAAAAGAGAAAAAATTAAGATGGACATTAAACTCAGACTGTTTCAGTATAACTCACATATAATCATGGCAGACATCAGTACTTTACTCTGTTAGAAGGCATGCCTCATCCCCAATTCCCCCTTCTTCCCATCCACCCCCTCAAAAATGGGTTTGTTCCCAAGAAAATATATTCTCATCTCAAATCTGTCTAGGGACCATAAATTAATCCAGTTTTTAGTAATAAGTAGTTCCTGGATTGTGTTCATCAGTAGTCTATAATTCTCTGTCAGAAGGCCATCATGTAAGACTTAGTTATTAACATCTGGGAGTACACCTACAAAGGAAAACACACAGCTAAGCTATAAAAATTTTCAAGATAGTTTTGTTAAAGCAACAAGAAAGACGTTTACTTTTTTGAAAAAAAAAAACTAAGCTTGCCCTATTAGACATGTATGCAACTTGGATTTAAAAAAGCATTGCTTATCCTCCAACAGAGCTGATAAACATTTCGAAAGATGTTTTATGCATCTCCACATACTTTGCAAATATTTTTAAATGTATCCTGAAAATGTTTATTTCTTGGAGAAAATGCCCTAAATATTCCTGTTAAGATTAAATAAAACAATGGTTATATTATATAAGAAAAAGTTACTTTCAACAACATACATTCTTTCAGTTCCACAGGACAAACATAGTGAGTAAGGACAAAAACTCCAGAATATATTTTTATAACTTTAGCAACAGCAATAACTCCATAGCGAATTTGGTTTTTCTGACAAAATGAGAGGTTTTCTGCAGTTGCCACTTGAATACAACTACAGAAGGGTTATCTAAGCCTGATTTTTTTTACTCCATACCGTTTTACTATGATTTGCTTTTAAGAAAAAAATTCCAAATTTTTACTGTTTGTGAATTAAATTCCATTAAAATCCCAGAAAGAAGTTTAATGCAAAACTTTTATGCCTACGTATACCAACTGTGTTTCCTACATCATTTTTGCAATAAGTGACCTTGTAAACTTTTGACATCTACACTAATAGAAAATTCTTTCTTTCTCTTTCAAGAAGATAAAGTGAATTCTCTTTTTGAATGGAAATTATCTACATAGGCAAACATAAAAATTTTCTGTACAACTGAGTGTGCATTTTTGTTCTCATAATAAATATGTTTTAAAGTAAGACCCCAAGGGCAGGAATACATTACCTACCTGCAGTGGTCTCTGTTTATCACTGCTCTTAGGAGATTTTAATCCACTTGTTTGCTGCTGTAAGAGAAGTTGTCTTGCTGCTTGGAGAGCCTAGAAGTAAAAGGAAGCAACATCTAAATATTTTGTTAAAGGTAAATTGAGGATCAGTTATTCCCTGGTTAATAGTAATAAGCTTCAATGTATCAGAATTCCATCCAACCCTCTTTTCTAGAAAAAAATAATTAAATATTTTTTCTAATGTGAAAAAATTTACATAACACACAAATACAAATTTACTTAAAACCACAGAGATGGTTTTTATCCTGCAGGAAATAAAGTTAATTTGTTTAAAGTGCTCAAAAAGGAAAAATATCACAAACTGCATCAATAATCTCATTTCCACAAGGAACTTGTCTTTGAATGTTCAACTATGATGCTCACTCCCTTTTAAATTATCATCCAATTTGTATTTTCATATTACAATTTTGAAGCAAAAGCAGTACACTTCAAGTGTTACCGGAAGTTGTAATTAAATTTGACAAATTAACATCAGATTGAAAGTGAATTAATAAGGATTTTCACTAAAGATTTAAAATAATTTTTTTGTAATTGCAATTCAAGAAGAAACCTCTCCTTTGACAAAATAAAGTGCAATTTCAATGCCAAATATAATTGAGTGGTTTTCATTTACATTCTTAGCAAAATCAGAGAACAAAGAAATCACCACTCAACCAATCAGGTTTATTTCTATGTGTGCTAGAACACCAATCAAAATAGATGTTTCCATTTATTTTTGTGGTTTCTTTCCAACTCAAGAAAATACCACTTAACATAAGAAATTAATTTAAACATTTTATTTGTTGGGAGAGAGGCAGTTTGGCCATTATACTATACATTAATATAAAAACTAATGCCATAACAACAACATAAACCCACATATTAAGATGTTTGAAAGGTTAACAGTATAAACTAATTAAAAAAACTTTAAGAGCCTCTACTGTACAAACTTATTTTTCTCTCAACAACTGTGTTCAATGATCATTAATGATAAAATTGTCATACACATGACACTAAAATAAATCACTTCTTTCCTTTGTTATTCACTGTTTTAGAATATGCGATAAAGTTTTCAAGAAGGGGAAATATTTTAGGTTAATTTTC
The DNA here is from genome assembly GCA_011751065.1 of Lasiurus cinereus. Classification (NCBI taxonomy): domain Eukaryota; kingdom Metazoa; phylum Chordata; class Mammalia; order Chiroptera; family Vespertilionidae; genus Lasiurus; species Lasiurus cinereus. Next base: position 70,177,851 of record JAAGEH010000307.1, read on the forward strand.
TTCTAAAATAATTAAGATTCTAAGCAGAAAAAAGTACATTTTCCATTGGAATCAATGATATGGTTTTTTAAGAGAGTTTCTAGTATCCATGACAACAGTTGCTTTGACAAGATGTGCATATGGCATTACACTGCCAGCTGGTGTGAACAATGTTTGAACTACTGCATTGAGATGCTGAGCAAACAGAAAAAGTTGCCATGTCTTAACCCTCAGGGAAGGCAGTCATCCCCTGATCAATTATGAAAAGACAGAAAGGAGGGCTGCTACAGTCTGGCTCCAAGCAAGTTTTCTGAGAAGGCAGGCAGACATAGAAACCAAAGTAAACAAACTGAATGCACTAGCACCATCTCCTAACAACATTGATTTATCTTCCCATAGCAGGATCTGGCATAGTTTGTAAAGCACACTTTTTGGAAACACACTCACTTAAAAACTCTTCCTTTTTCTTATTTTAAATTTTTCAAGTAATCACAAGTCAACATAAATGCTTCTAAGGATGAAACATTCCAGTGAATTTAGGCAATTTTATAATAAAGTTCAGTGTGAGTAAAAGATCAAATAAAAATGAATTCTATAAACACATAACAAAAACTCAGTTTGAAACATTTCACTTGGTAGTCCAATAATATTACTTTCTGTTTAAATCTCAACTTAAAAACTAACTATAAATGATATTTTTTCAAATGGAAATTACCACTGATTTAGGCTATGTCAATGTGAAAATCTTGAAAAGTAATCAATTACTTTTTCTTTTGGTACCAAATCCACACAAAATTTGCCTAATATTTTTCATATAATTGTTTTCCCATTTGAGATGCTTGGTTTATTTTGCATATACTCAGCCTTATTAGGTTATATTTAATTCTGTAGTTGTTTACTATTTTTCAAGGATTCTAGTAAGGGTAGTTCAGAATCTTGAAGTTGAAATAATTGAAATAAACGCCCCTCATTTTAGCAAATGGGGAAAACAGGCCTGTGCTTTGTTCACAGTGTCCAGGCTTCCAGGCCAGAATACATCCCAATGTGAGTTACTGTCTGTTCTGTCAAAGGAACTGTTAGATGACAACGAATAAAACTCTAGCAAAGGAGAATGTATCACAAGAGGGCATACCCATTTATCAGAAACTTAAAGAGGGAACTACAATATAATATTTTATGTTTTCAATTTGTAAATGTTTGAATAGAAAAACTATTACAGAATATATGTCATTTTTATGGCTAAGTGTTCCCACCATCCTTGTGTTGGACTTCATTATGGGGAAGACATGATGAGGTGTTAACGGTCTGTAACACTCCAATCATTTGGCCAGTTATTAGTCATAAACTGAAAAATTCCAAAGCTGGAAAAAACATACCTTAGAAATTGGTTATCCTAGTTTTCACATTTTGTAGACAAGTAATCAAAAAACCAATACTATAATAACTTGATTAAAGTCACAAAGCAGTAACAGATTCTGGTCAGAAACTCAGACTCTCGTCTGTCAAGTCTAAAATCCTATAAATTTCTGCATTACATCCAGTTAACTCAACCCAAACAAGTAACCCAATGGAATGAATATATACAATGCCCAATAGCTATAGAAAGACACTGGAAAATTAGACATATTAGAATTGCAGCTCATGAAAATATTGCTAGTCAAATAGATATATGTGCACTGTTGTTAAAAGAATACTACTGGTAATAGAATGCCACAGCTATTTGGCTAAATTATGCTTCTACTTTTAAAGTATGTGGTTTGTATATGCATTTACATTTACTTTGAAACAGTCAAGGATAATTTTTTCAATACAAAAGCTTATGAAAAAGAAGATCTTGCCTATTTCAACATTCTTTTTGTGGCTGTAGTGATTTGCCATAGTAAACTGAGAGGTGGGAAAACAAAAAACAATTCCTAGATATCAGGAATGATTAGAAACTCTTAAGCATAAATCTTTTGAAGTTTGCATTTAAACTGCAGGCATTACATGACATTTTTAATTTCCAGTATTCTGGATAACACATTAGGACTTAATTTCAGTAAACAATTGCTTAGACACTTTTAGAACATCTTTGCAATTTATTATTGTAGCTACTCAAAAGATGAAAGAATATGAGCTAACATTTCCATCAATATAAGGTGTTAGATGTCAAATTACATAGAATATTAATTTGCAAATCATTTGTCCACTTAAATTGGTAAATAGAAATTTTATATACCAGGATTATTCATAAAGTTCTATGAGTTATTTAAGTATTTATATGATCACCCTCTGCAAAAAAAAAACAAAAAGTTAATTTAGAACAAAGGGCAAAAGATGTTTGTTTACAAATCTTTCTTTAATATTGTCTGAGCCTGATTCAAATGAACAAGAAAGAGGTTTCTAAGGCAGCCAAACCTATCTCGTTTCCAAAAACAAATTTATTTTAAATTAAGAGTACATTTTCCTTAATGAAGTTATTTAATTATAGGAAAGATAAAGAAAACTAAGAGAGAGCAGTTTTAAACTTGGAATCTGATTAAACTAAATATTTTTAAAAGAATAAAAAGCCATATAATAGATTAAACATAGACTTTTGTTGTTGTTGTTGTAAGGTTGCAATGATGTGGAAATGCACATTTTCCAGAATCCAGTGCATTTTGCTCTAAAATATTTATTAAAAACACCATTCTTTATAGTTACTGTGTAATTTTAAATAAAGCACAAATGTTTAAGAAAAATAAAGTTTAAGCATATTACCCTTCTACATTAGTAATAACTCTATGCTCATTATGAGCCTCATAAAAAAAGAATAACTCTAATAAGTAGGTTATTATGAGAAATAAGAGTGTGAAACCTTTGTGACCTGTCTGATCAATACTTTTTTCTTCTTGAGGAACACTGAAAACATTACTTTTTTTTCATCTTGAAAAACACAGAAATAAAATTGTTTGTGAATAGCTTAGAAAAGCCCAGTTAAACCAAAAATGTTGAGTACTCTAAGGTTTATAAATAACTTCTTTTTTTTCAAAGTAAATATATGTATATTTGGGGGGAAAATAGACATCACTCATATCTCTCCCCATAAAAATAGGAATGCTTAACCTATCAGCCTGTTGCATTTGAGACATTAAAATGAAAAATGACATCTACACCCATTAATATCTTCAATGTATAAACAGCACAGCATGACACATTCTTGAGAGCTGAAGGCCACAAAATCTCTCTGAAACATAAATAACAAAGCACTCAGGAGCATATTTGATGTTGATATTCATCTCTGAGAAAAACACTGCTGCCTAGGCTTTTTATGAAAACAGATGCAGCCCAAATGGATCTCCTGTAATTGGTTTCAGATAGCGAGGTTAGAAGAAATGTGATACAAGAAATGATTATGTGGAACAGGCGAAACAAGAATGTTTACATAGGCACTCCCTACTTATACTGACAAGGGGTGTATACTTTGCAGATAACCAGAACAACAACAACAAAAAATTGCCAGTAAGACATTCAGAATTTTGCTCTTCATACTCACATATGACATCTTTAACATGTTACTTTAAATGATGAACACAACATGAGTTTTCCAACAGAATTTTATTTTCTATGTATTTTCACAATTATGGTTGTAAAAAAGTATTTTCAGATCCTCCACAAAGGATATTAATTTCTATTCTGTTTGGTCTCTCCTCATATTATGTTCTCACTAAAAAGAATTTACTGGTAAATGTAATCATAAGTCTCATATGCTATTTAATAGAAGAAAATTAATCATCTAATTGTCATAACCTGTTTTCAAACAGCAATCTATCAGAGTGAAATGATGCATCTGTAGCTATTGACCTTTCATTTTATCATGCCTGATACATAATTAGACTAAATTTGTTTGGGAGGAAAGCTAATTACTAGAAAATATTTTTGAAAATAATTATTTTTGTTTTACAGTGCATTTTACATAAAGTTAAAGAATAAATGTGTGGCTAGATGGTGTTTAAATTGAGAACCACTATGGAGGCCAAACTGAGAAGCTAAGATCATTTACTTTATGGTACTATAATAATAGTGAGAAATTCATTGTAAAGCATCCTATTTACCATTCAGATGGCAGGATATTTTGGCTTAGCATTCATGAGGTAAATCCAAAATAGAGACCATCAAGATATTGAATATGTGATGGAATGGATCCTCAAATCATCCTAGAATTTATAACAAAGTTCTTAAGGTTCAAATCCAAACCCAATACTCTGTGTATTTCAGTATATCTCCAAACTTCCAGATGAGCTCAGAAACTCTCCCACAAAATAAGCCTGTGAGTTGTCATACATTCAGTTCAATGGGATAAATATGTTCTCTTCCTCGGAGCTAACATTCTACAGGCTGCAGAAAATAATACTAAAGTAGCCTGGTATTCATATCTTTATTTTCATCATTATTCTGCTAATAAATTTCTAATAGAATACTTATAAAGAAAATTAATATAATTCATAGCAATACTAAATACAATTCTTGTTCATATATTAAGGAATTCTAACTAACTTTAAAATTCCCAGCATAAAGGGTAACAAATTTTATTTAAATTGGAGCTAATTTTATTAAAATAAATAGTCTTAAAACATCTCTTTTTATGGTACATGTTCCATAAATAACATGGTTTATGTGAATTTTCTCCATTATTTCCCTTTCTGCTATAAAATATTTTGTTACTCTTCTCAAATTACTTTAGTTTATTTTTGTTTCTCATATACTTTAACATGTATTTTTTCTCATTATAAGACCAATAGTCATCTTTTGTTTCAATAAGAATTAAAGATTCATTACTGTCATAATTTAAATTGACATATTAATTATCAAATGAAAATACATGCTAAGAAATTATATCTATAACTAAACTATTATTTAAATCATATATTCTGGATTTCCCCTGCAATTGAAAAGTACAATTGCAAAAGAGGTGACATTGCGAAAATTATCTGTAAAATAAAACATACCAAAGATTACTTGCAAGTAAAATTTCCTTTTTGCAAGTATGCTCCAGTACCATGCAAAGAACTAAGCATTGCACATGCACATAGACAGGGGGCGAGCTTACCATCCATTAAGAAACATCTAGTTGAATGTCCAAAAGCCATGCAAATATTTTACAAACATTTCAGGAGTCCATAAGTAAAAGAATTTTTTTTTTTCATTTGGATAGCTCAGATAAATTTTTTTATAGGGAAATAACATTTGGGCTGAACTTATATGAGAAATGGATCATCTTGTGGAGTTGGCAGAACTTGAATGTGCGGTCATAAACAATGAAAAGAATTTATATTGAATAGAGCATGTTATCAGTTTAGGAACTAGAAAAACATCCTGAGACAGATTGATTCGTTGGAGCTAATTATGAATTAACTAAACAATAAGTGGTAAAGGATCTTGATATTATTGAACAGGTAAGAGACAAATGGTGCTGAATCTGGAAATGATGGGAATAAGCATAGGCCAGGACAATATTGAAGTCATGTTGTGAAGGATAAATGAGAAGAAATGAAAAGAGGAAGAAAATATATGAGATAGAAATACCAATGAACACGTATGTGCAACTGTCCAAGATCATAAAGGTAATAAGTATCACTTTAGTTGAATATAAGAGTCACAAAAGGAATGTAAATGTACAATTGGCAGGACATAGTAACTGGGTATGGAGTAAAGTCTAGGAAGGAATAAATAATGACTTCAGAATTTTAAGTCAAGGATAGCTGGGAAATAGTTGTGCCACTTTTGAAAAGGGGAAAATCAGATTACAAAACCATGATTTTGGAGAGATGCTGCTGCTATTTGCCTGCTGGCAGAATAACCAAGACTTTTCTTTAACAAATACTAATAATGCAGAGCTCTAGATTAAGGGTAATCAGGCTGACAAAGGATTCCTAAAAGTAAGAGGTTAGCTAATAAGACAGAGGGACAGCATTAGATTTCTGATAAAGAGAATGAAGAGAGGAGAAGACTCAAGGCCCAAAACTTGAGAAACATCTACATTTTGTTCAGAGGACATTAGAAGATAAGTAAAAATGAAAGACAATGAATGGAGAGGAGAGCTTAGTCATTGAAGTAAAAAAGACCTCTGGAAAAATGTAGAATCTAGGATTATTACATGAGCCAGCAATTCCATTCCTAGATACATAACCAAGAGAAATAAAAACACTTGTCCACACAAACTGTTGTACATAACACCTTTACTCCTAATAACCAAAAAGTAAAAATAACCAAAATATCTATCAACTGATAAATAAATAAACAAAATGTAGTCTTTCCACCGAGTGAAATATTATTTAGTCATATAAGAGAATTAGGCACTAATATATTCTATAGCATGGATGAAACCTGAAAGAATTATGCTGAGTGAAAGAAGTCAGTCATAAAGATTACACATTGTATAATTCATTTATATAAAAGGCCCTTAATAGGCAAATCCATAAAGACAAAAAATAAATTAGCTGTTATATACTTTAAAAGAATAAGTTGTATGGTATGAAAATTATGCTTCGTTAAAGCTGGTAAATATTTAAATGAAAGAATAGTGATGTCAATTGTATCTCAATAAAGCTTGAAAAAAAGGAAATTAAAAAATATTAGAAAAAATGTAGAAAGAAGATGGATGGTGTTCTCAAACATCAAAAACTCAAAGAGGTTAATGAAAATTCTTAAATGACCTGATCATTTTCATAACCTATTGGTTCCCATAGAGTATTGAATTAGAAGTTAGATTGGACACAATTACTGGGGAATAAATGGAGGAAAACCTTTGCCATAAATACAAACAATCTATATTAATAATAGAGAAACATGCAAATTATCAATTACAGCATCACATTGCAACCAGATCAGCAGGCTGCATTCTTGCTCTCTTCTCAGGCAACTACAAGGCCTGGGGTAAGAAAGGGTATGATAGGAGGGAATAAGAAAGGAAAGCAAGAGGAAGTCAGGCCTGCATGCAGATAGGTTGAGAAGAGAAACAGAAATACAAAAAGAGAACAAGAAAAAGACACAGGAATGGAAAAGAGAAGGAAACACAGGCTGCATGCGAGAGGGGGTGACGACTGTGGGGGGAGGGGAGCAGGTGCACCTAGCAAGGTGCTGGGCAGGAGCCCCGTCCCTATGCAGGAGGAGGGCAGTGGCCTCCAGCACAGGCTATTGGTGGGGAGGCAACCATGGGTCCAAGTTGGAGCGGTGGACAGTCTGAGGCCTTCTGAGTAGAAGCACTCCTGCTTTGAGTAGGCCATGCAGGCCTCGGCCACCCTCGCTGGGCTAGGAGTTACGGGCAGGGAATGGGAGCAGGACAGTGGCAGGGAGACCAGGAAGGGGGTGCAGTAAGCATCTGGCTGGGTTGAGCCCTGGGTTGGGGTTAACAACCCCCTGAATTAAAGCTTTAAGAAGGGAGGGAGGGAGAGAAGAACTTTATAAAGGAGTCAGTAGAGAGCAGAATTAAAGAAGGAAAGAGGATGTATGAGTGAACTGTAGGAGCTATGATGAAAATCAAGTATAGTTGTGTACTGGGGACAGATTTTAAAAGTAGGAGTCAGAGGAAAAAACAAATAAATGACAGTGAATGATTAGGCAGGGAGATAGATATTAAAACAGTGAAAGAAGTAGAGAAGAATGTATGAGAAAGATAGGATGAGAAATAAAGAGAGAGGGAAGAAAAATTTTAAAGGGGAGCTGGTAGAGCTTAAAAGGAAAATGGGAAGAAGGAAGAAATGCGGGAGGGAGCAAAGCAGGTCCAAGGGAGGAAGGGAAGAAAAAAAATAAGGTGGGAAGGAAGGAAAAGCGGAGGGAGAGAAGGGGTAAAGATAAAGGAAAACAGGAATGTGGGGAGAGAGGGAAGGTAGAAGAAAGATGGGAAGAAGGATGATGGAACAGAAGTAGGAAATAAGGAGGAAAGAAAAGTTTATAAATGATGAGTCAGTAGAAAAAAGTATTATGGAAAGGAGAGAGAAAAAAATTGTGTGAAACGGAGAAGCCAATAAAGAAGGCAAATACAATTGTGTGTGAAGGGGATAAGATTTAAAAAAAAGTTAATAGGGATGACCAGGCTGGTAGAGGAAGGTAGTTAGGAGTGATCAGACCAACAGGGGAAGACATTTATGGGGATCAGGCAGGCAGGCAGAGTGGTTAGGGCAAGCAGGCAGGTGAGTGGTTAGAAGCCAATGGTTTTCAAGAGGGATGTCCAACTGCCAGTTGGATATCTCCCAAAGGCTCCCAGATTGGACCAGATTGGAGAGGGTGCAGGTCAGGCTGAAGGACGCCCCCCCCCCCATGCACAAATTTCATGCACTGGGCTTCTGGGTCTTTTATAAATTCTGTGGAGACCAAAATAAAAGAGACTCTGGTTTGAGGACTTTGGTTTGTTTGTTGTTTCAAATAAAGAAAACCTGATGGTGAGCTAATAGATCAGGAGAAACTAAAGTTGTAATATAAACTTGAGAAATTCACTCAAGGGGACGGAAAGGGCCTAACTGGAGCATCTGGAGTAAATGAAAGCTTTGTGGGAACAGAAACATCAGCTTCTGTAACAGGTTGAGGGGAGGAGTGGTAACATTGCCATGCAGCAGTAGGAAGAGGAGAAAGTTCACAATGATGGTCTCAATTCGGGAAGCTAAGGAAGGGTGGTTATCCAGAGAGAGACTGAAATTGCTGGGGAAATGAGGCGATTCCTCACTTTTCTATCCCTGTACTGAGAAACAGAGCAGGTGGAGTAAACATTCACATTTAAAGTGTTGTTGGAATATGACATGTTCTTCCACAGACACTGGTGACTTAAATATATGAGTGTCTTCTGCAGTGCTCTCCCGGACCAAAGGAGCTACCTACTTTTCCAATGCTGCAAGCAGAAGTCATAACTGCTCAGTAGGATTCTCTCTAAACTTTTAACCCAGCCAAAAAGCCTGGTCCTCCCATCACAGCAATGTGTGGTGTGCTATTGTGCATTCTGAAAAATACAACAGCACCGATGAACGGTTATCTTCAGTTTTTTTAAGACTTCAAAATTAAATACATGCATATATTTTATTGTGCAACTGGGAGAGAAAATATGATATAATGGTACTACCCAGATTTCAGAAGACACCCTTCTGCCTTTTTAGTTGAGCTTGGACTTCAGCACTTACTTAATCACAATAAGCCTTAATTTTCTTGTCTCTTAAATGCAGTTAATAATATTTACCTTTGCATATAGGCAATTGCTGAATAAGAGAAGATAATATATTTCAAAATATTTTAAAAGCTAAAGTATAAAGTAGTATTATTTCAAGTGAAAACTTGAAATTACTATATATAATTCCTCCAGTGGGTATGTTCTTGCATGTATAAGTACTAGTCAATTGAGACTGACTCTTGATTTTTAGCTTTATAGTGATTTTTATAAATAGATATATACATTTTAACTAATAGGCCTGGCATACTGTAATTGCTAAAAATTTACCTCAATACTTATTTTGTTTTTTATAATCTGTTGAAGTAGAAAAAATATCCCATTAGCTAGGAAGCATACCTGAATAGTTTTATGTTCTATCATAATTTTCAAAGTTGTATTTTAATCTCCTTTGAGACTGGATGAAAGAGTTTATATGAGTGTACTGGTTAGCTACACCCTCTCCTCCCCAGGTCACCATTACCATATCTGCATGAATATACACATATACTACATACCCTATGCTACAGGATCATCTGCCTCAAGGGTCTGTTAGTATAATAAGAAAGATAAAAAGTATATTTAAGATCACCACAGGGCACTGCCGAAAAGTGCTGTATTCCATTGAAAATAAGTACAACAAGTGGCATTGGGTTTCAGCAAAAATGAAAAGGAAGAAAAAGAGAAAAAATGTGCATTAAGTGCTCTTTGTATGCCAGTATAATTCTAAATACTGGGTATGCTATTTTATTTCACTCCCAGAGCACCCTCCTTCTATCAGAGATGCCTACACTGAAGCTCAGAGTGTTTGGGTTATATGGCCAAGCTGTTTCGCATATCCTTGAAATGGCACAGAGATCTGAACGACCCTCTGCCTGATTTTGAAGCTCATGGCCTTTCTATAAAGAGCATTCAAGAAGGGCGTATCATGGAAGAAACTTTTATCAGTAAAAGGCTTAAGTAAAAAACTCAGGATATAAAGAAAACAAAATATATTCCGAGTCACTCAAATGACATTACTAATTATGTCAGCTAAATCAACATGAAGAATGCCAAGATCTTAATAACATTTCATGGGGAGAATTAGACAAAGATGCTTACATACTCAAGAGAATTTACTATCTTTAAAAAAAATAGTGTATTTGAAGTTATTAAGTACTGGATTCAGGATGTTGGTTATAGATAAGAAACCAATATTAAAGATATTAACTTTTTAATAGAGAGAGAGGAAGGGAGAGGACTAGAGAGATAGAAACACTGATTTGAGAGAAACATCATTGATTGGTGCCACCTGAACAACCTCTACTGGAGATCTGGAATACTCTAGCTTCCTGCAATTGAGACGCAGATGAGAAAAATGCAAAACTTTGCTTCTCTGTTATCCCCTCTCTTCCCTCAGCAAGGATGAGAATCTGTAGCCAGGAACCCAGAGGCAAAGACTATGACCCTGCCTGGCACCAAGGGGAGGAAATACTACAACAAATCTAAAGGAAAGAGCCTTGAGGCAGAGCACCTTTGCTTAGGTAACCCAGAAGCTAACTTAACTAGTCCCAGAGGTGGAAAGAGAAGGTGAGAACAAAACCATCTGAGAAGAGACAATGCTTGATTAGTTCAGGGGCAGACATAGTGGGTGCAGAACCTCTGAGGAAAAGCCCCTAAAGCTAAGTTTAGAGTGTTCCTAGAAACACAATGACAGTCACCAGAGGCTTCAGAAATTCCAAGTTCTGTTTTTAATTTTTTTTCTTTATTTTTTTAAATATATTTTATTGATTTTTTACAGAGAGGAAGGGAGAGGGATAGAAAGTCATAAACATTGGTGAGAGAGAGACATCAATCAGCCGCCTCCTGCACGCCCCACACTGGAGATGTGCCCGCAAGCAAGGTACATGCCCCCAACTGGAATCAAACCTGGAATCTTTCAGTCCGCAGGCTGACGCTCTATCCACTGAGCCAAACGGGTCTCGGCCTTTTTTTTCTTTATTGATTAAGGTATTACATATGTGTCCTTATCCCTCCATTGCCCCCCACCCCCCATTCATGCTCTCAAAGTCCCCCCTCCTATGTGTGTGTCCATTGGTTAGGCTTATATGCATGCATACAAATCCTCCAATTTCTAATCCTAGCACCATTCCAATTTTCCTGAAGACCTCATATCTGCCAATGATGAACTCTAAATAAATTCCTTCTTCCCTGATTAAAATTTTCTAAAGAGTGAAACATAAAACTCATTGAGGAGGGGAAATACTAATCCCTGACAACCAGTCTGCTAATGACGCACTGCAATTATTTAAAAAATATTGATTGAATAAATGGAGGTAAAAAATGATCTATTTATATTAAAATGGATTATATTAGACTGAGTTATTCAGAAGATAAATAATAAGGCACATGTAGGCATGTGCAATACATTTTAAAACTAATTAGTAAAGATAGATTGTAGAAATCATGGGCAAATTCACTTTAGGGAGAAATCCAGGGTTTTTCCAGTTTATGTTCCAGCTATTATGGGGCTTAGGTTAGATTATTTTCAGCATATAAAGTAGTAAATTGTAGTTAATATAAGACTAGAGGCTTAGTGTACAAAATTTGTGCACGGAGGTGGATGGTGTCCATCAGCCCAGCCTGTGCACTCTCTAATCTGGGATCCCTTTCACAATCCAGGACTGCTGGTTCCCAACTACTTGCCTGCCTGATTGCCCCTAACTGCTTCTGCCTGCCAGCCTGATCACCCCCTAACCAATCCCCTGCCAGCCTGATAGATGCCTAACTGTCCTCGCCTGCAGGCCTGGTCCCCCCAACTGCCCTCCCCTACTGGCCTAGTCACCCCCAACTTCCTTTCCTTGCAGGCCTACCCCCCCTCCAATTACTCACCTCTGAAGGCCTAGTTCCCCTCCTGCAGGCCTAGTTGCCCCCAACTGTCCTCCCCTGTTGGTTATCTTATGGCAGCCATCTTGTGTCCACATGGGGGCAGCCATCTTGTGTGTTGGAGTGGTGGTAAATTTGCATATTATTCTTTTATTAGATAGGATATGGATAATATCAAAACTCCAGAAATAGAAAATATAAAGTCCCAGAAAGGCTCCCTGCTTTTAGGAAATGATTTTATAAGAAATAACATTTCTAATGGTGATTATGTCTTCATCCTTTTTTCCACCCACTACCACAATGAGACTTAGGACTAGGAAGACTGGGAGAAAATAAATATTTCTCAGTGTCAGTGGCCCATGTGCTGAATATATATATCAAATCCAAATCCAAGGAGCATCCTGGTTTAGCACAAGCAGTAAAAAAGTCTAAATCATCAAATAATCTAACTTGTTAGGTGAATACACTTAATTACCCTTAATATCTAGTATTATAAGCTCCTTAAGGGCTAGAAATGTTTCTCTCTCTTTTTTTTCCTTTTCCCCCCACTTTTTATAAAAATGAATTTTTGCAGTGTAGTTTGCATCCAATATAATTGTATGCTTTTAAAATTTTAACAGGAAGTTACAAACATTTTATATCTTACACAACTACAGTATAATAGCAAAACTAGGAAATTAATATTGGTACAGTATAGATGTATACTTTTTATCACATATTTAAATTCATGTAACCACTATGTCATCAATCAAGAGGCAGAAGTGGCCGAAACCAGTTTGGCTCAGTGGATAGAATGTCGGCTTGCAGATTGAAGGATGCCAGGTTCGATCTGGTCAAGGCATGTATCTTGGTTGCCTGCACATCCCCAGTAGGGGGCATGCAGGAGGCAGCTGATCAATGTCTCTCTCTTATTGATGTTTCTAACTCTCTATCTCTCTCCCTTCCTCTCTGTAAAAAATCAATAAAATATATATTGAAAAAAAAAAAGAGGCTGAAATGTTCCATCACCACAAAGATTCCCTTTATAGACATACTGTTCTGTGTGGGCCTCAGCCTATGGTCAGTGATACTATGAGCTGAAAATGCCTGGGGCACCCCCTGAGCCTAGATGTGAACATCCAGGCATTTTTCCCTTTAGAGCCAGAGTTGTGGTTGAACTGGTCCTTGGTTCTTATAAGACACACCATAGCAACAGTCATCAGGAAACTTTGAAAATACAAGGTTTATTACTCACAACTCCTGGAGGCTACAAGGCATACCTAGGGCCAGAAAGTGAGAAGTAAGGCCATGGAAGGAAGGGAACCAGAGAGGAAGGATGGGAGGAAGGAAGAGGGAGAGGAAGAGGAAGAGGAAGAGGAGAGAGAGAGAGAGAGAACACTGACCTGGGGATCTGCCTTTATTGGGGTTGAAGGTGTGTTGCCTAGGTTTTCTTAGGTTTATGTTTTCAGAAATTAATGGCCTCATAGATATGTAAGGAAGTATTTCCTATTAATTTTTTGGAAGAGTTTTGAGAAGGATAGGTTTTAAATCTCCTTTGAATGTTTGCTAGAACTCACTGGTGAAGCATAGACTTTTGTTTTTTGGGAGATTTTTGATGGTTGTTTCAATTTTCTCTATATTTTCCAGATCTTCATGATTTAGTCTAAGAAGGTTATATATTTCTAAGAACTTATCCATTTCTTAGAGGTTATTGAATTTGGTGGCATATAGTCTTTTATAATATTCTAGTATGATCCTCTGTATATCCGTGATGTCTGTGGTGACTTCTCTTTCATTTCTTATTTTATTTATATGAGTCTTTTCCCTTTTTTTCTTAGTGTGTCTCATCAGAGGTTTGTCAATTTTATTAATCTTTTTCAAAGAAGAGCTCTTTGCTTTATTGATTTTTGTAGAGTTCTTTTGTTCTCTATTTCTTTAAATTCTCCTTTAATTTTTATTATTTCCTTTCTTTAGCTGATGTTGGGTTGCTTTTGTTTTTTGTTTTTGTTTTGTTTTGTCTTTTCTAATACTTTAGGATGTGATATTAGGTCATTTACTTAGGATTTCTCTTGTTTATTGAGAAGGTCTGCAATGATATACACTTCCCTATTGCTACTGTTTTTGCTATATTCCAGAGGTTTTGATATATTGTGTTGTCATTATCATTTGTTTCTATATGTCAGCTAAATCAACATGAAGAATTCATATATCTTTTTATCTCATCTTTTATTTCTTCTTTGACCAGTCATTTTTTAGTAGTAAGTTTTTTTTAATCTCCATGAATTTGTGGGGTTCTTTGCTTCCTTTTTGCAGTTGATTTCTAATTTCAAGGCATTGTGATCAGAAAATAGGTTTGGTATAATTTCAATCTTTTTATGAATTTGTTGATGCTAGTTTTGTGATCCACCATTGTGGTCTATCCTTGAGAATGGTCCATATGTGCTGGAGAAGAATGTACAATCTGATGTTCTGGGATAAAATGTTCTATAATTGTCAATGATATCCAATTGGTCTAGTGTTTCATTTAAGCCCATTATTTCTTTTTTTAAAATATATTTTATTGATTTTTTACAGAGAGGAAGGGAGAGAGATAGAAAGTCAGAAACATCGATGAGAGAGAGACATATTGATCAGCCGCCTCCTGCACACCCCACAGTGGAGATGTGCTCGCAACCAAGGTACATGCCCCCAACCAGAATCGAACCCAGGACCTTTCAGTCCGCAGACCAACGCTCTATCCACTGAGCCAAACCAGTCTCGGCAAGCCCATTATTTCTTTATTGATGTTCTGTTTGGTTGACCTGTCTAGAGTTGTCATTGCATATTAGGGTCTCCAACTATGATTGTGTTTTTATCTGCTTTTCCATTTAGTTCTGTGAGTAGTTGTTTTATATATTTTGGTGCTCCCTGGTTGAGTACATACATATTAAGAAGGGTTATGTGTTCTTGATGTAGTGTTCCCTTTAACATTGTAAAGTGTCCATTGTTTGTCTCTTGTTATCTTTAATTCTATTTTGTTACATATAAATATGTCTATACCTGCTTTTTTTTTGCCGATGTTATTTGCTTGGAGAATAATTTTCCACCCTTTTACTTCAAATTTACCTTTGTTCTTGCAGCTTACTAGTAAATGTGTCTTGGTAGGTAGAATGTGGTTGGACTTTGTTTTTTATCCATTCTGCTATTCTGTGCCTCTTCACTGATGAATTCAGATCATTTACATTTAGGGTAATTATTGATGTATGAGGATTTTTATAACCATTTTATATTTTGTTTTCTGGTAACTCTGTGCCTCCATTGGCACTTTGCTTTCTTCTCATTTGCCCATTTATTCCTGATGCCCACCTTTAGGTGCTTCCGTGTGCAGGTCTTTCAGGCATGCATCTGTGTTGAGCAGGGACTTCTTTGCTAAATTATAAATAGTTAACTTGTTGGAATGTCAGGAGAAGAGGAAAATATGCACCCTTATTCTGTCATTCCTCTGACAAAGTTAGAAATATTTCTAAAAATCTTTATGTCCTCAAAAATGCATGTGGGAGATGAATGGGAAAGAAAACATGAGCCATATATATTAGGTCTACAAGAGACCCATCTAGAATAAAAGATTCACACAGGATCAAAGGAAAGATATAGGAAAAACTACAACATGCAAATGGAATGGAAAAGAAAATAAGGATGACAATACTTATATCTGACAAAATAGACTTCTAACATAGGCCATAACAAGAAACACAGAAGGTCATACATTATTACTAAAGGAATTGTTCCACTAAGAGGATATAACCTTGGTAACCATATGTGCACCCAATATAGGAGCACATAAATGTAAAAAATCTTATTGGAAGATGTTAAGAGAGAAATATACAGCAATACAGGCATAGTAGGAGACTTTTACATCCTATTGATTTCACTGGTAGATCTTTCAGACAAAAAAGTCAACAAGACAACAGTGACCCTATATGACACACTAGATCAGATGGATCTAATTGACTTTTATAGAACTTTTCACCCCCTTGTGGCAGAATATACATTCTTCTCACATACACGTAGAACATTCTCAAAGCTAGACCACATGTTTAGACACAAAACAAGTCTCTACAAGTTCAAGAAGACTGAAATAATATCAAGCATCTTCTAGGATCACAGTGGCATGAAATTAGAAATGAACTATAGTAAAAACACTCCAAAACATTCAAACACATGAAGGCTAAATAGCATGTAATTAAACAATGAATGGGTTAGGAATGAGAACAGAAAAAAATAAAATAAAATAAAAAACTTCCTGGAAACAAATGAAAATGAATGCACCACAACCCAACATCTATGAGACACAGCTAAAGCCTTGAGAGGGAAGTTCATAGAATACAGGTTTACCTCAAAAAATAAAGAAAACTATTAATAAACTGTCTAACCCTACAAATTAAAGAACAACATTGATGGCCTAGAGTAAGAAGAAGGAAGAAAATAATAAAGGTCAAAGTAAAATAAATGATATAGAGATTAAAAACACACACACAAAAAAAAACACAAACAAACAATAAAAAGGTCAAAAAACTAATAGATCATTCTTTGAAAAAGATAAAAAAGATTGATGAACCATTAGCCAGACTCATCAAGAAACAGATAAAAACAAAATAGAATAAAAAACAAGAGTTGAAGTTAACAACTGATGCCAAAAAATACAAAGGATTATAAGAAAATATTAAAACAATGGTATGTAACAAATTGAACAATTTCTGGAAACATACAATGTTCAAAAACTAAATAAAAAAGAACCAGAACATGTGAATAGAGTAATAACAATGGATGAAACTGAAGCTATAATGAAAAACAAACAAACAAACAAACAAACAAAAAACAGGAAACAAAAGTCTTAGACCACATGTCTTCACAGGTGAATTTTACCAACATTCAAAGGACTAACACCTACCCTCCTCAAATTATTATAAAAAAAAATCAAGAGGAAACAAGACTTCCATGCTCTTTTTATGAGGCCAGCATTATCCTAATTCCACATAAAGACATGACAAAGGAAGAAAATTACAGGCCAATATCTCTGATGAACATAGATGCCCAAATCCTCTACAAAATATTAGCAAATCAAATTCAGCAAAATATTAAAAATATTATACACCATGAGCAAGTGGGATTTATTCCAATGATATAAGGCTGATATAATATCCGTTAATCAATAAATGTGATATATCACCTAAATAAAATAAAAGATAAAAATTATATGACCTTATGATCAGAAAAAGCATTTGACAAAATCAACACTAATTTTTGGTAAAAATTTCAGGAAAGTGGGAATAGAAGGATCATATTTCAACATGATATAGGTAAAATATGACAAAGCTATGGCCAACAACATACTTAATTGGTATAAACTAAAAGTATTTCCTCGAAGAACAAGAGCAAGACTGGGATGTCTGCTTTCATCAGTCTTATTAAATGTAGTAAGGGAAGTCTTAGCCATAGCAATCAGACAAGAAGAAAAAATAAGAGGTATGCAAATGGGAAAGGAGGAAGTGAAAATGTCCTTATTCACAGATGACATGATATTGTACTGCTAGATTTAATAAATGAATTTGTCAAAGCAGCAGGATCCTAAATTAACATCCACAAATTGATGGCATTTTTATCCTATATAATAAAAGCCTAATATGCTAAGTATCTGGTCTTGCAGTCAGCCATTAAACAATCAAAGTTTAATATGCTAATGATATGCTAATGTTGCTCAAACACTGGCTATGATGTGCACTGACCACTACGAGGTAGATGCTCTGACCAGTAGGTTAACTTGCTTCTGGGTTCCAGGCAATTGGGTCTGAGTGAGAAGGGCTGGACATGCCCTGGAGCCCTCCTGTGGTTCCTCCCCAGCTGGCCAACCTCTTGTGACCCTCCCCAGCCCCAATCATGCACTGGCAGGGTCCATTGGCCTGGGTGGTACCCTCTCATAGTCCAGGACCCCATGGGGAATGTTGAAGAGCTGGTTTCGGCCCTATCCTGCAGGCCAGGCTGAGGGAACCTACTGGTGCATGAATATAGTATACCAGCCTCTAGTATACTAATAATGAACCAAGGAGGTGAAAGATCTGAACTTGGAAAACTATAGGACACTGAAAAAAGAAACAGAGGAAGATACAAAGTATCTTTGAAGTATATTAATCCCTATTAAATTACCAATGGCATATTTCACAAATCTAGAGCCAATACTCCAAAAATGTATATGGAACCAAAGAACACCCCAAAGAGCCACAACAATCTTGAGAAAGAAGAAAAAAGTGGGATCACAATGCCAGATAACAAATTCTAATACAAAGCCATTGTAATCATAACAGGTATTGGAACAGGAACAGTCACCCATAGATCAATGGAACACAACAGAGAACCCAGAAACCAATTCAAGCCATTACACTCAATTAATATTTGACAAAGGAGGTAAGAGCATACAACAGAGTCAAAACAGTCTCTTAATGCTGTTGGAAAAACTGGACAGATACATGCAAAAAAAATATATGAAACTAATTCACCAACTTACACCATATACAAAAATAATCTCAAAACAGATAAAAGACTTAAGTGTTAAGTTGTGAACCCATAAAAATCCTAGAAGAAATCATAGGCAGCAAAATCCCAGATACAAAATGTCTTATAGCAATATTTTTGCTAGTACATATCCTAGGGCAAGGGAAACAAAGGGAAAAAAATGGTACTACATCAAAATAAAAAAGCTTCTGTACAACTAAAGAAACCAGCAACAAAATACAAAGGGATTCCATTGTTTGGGAGAACATATTTACCAATGATAAATCTGATATTATAAAATATATAAAAAACTCATACAACTTAACAAAAGGAATACAAATAATCTGATTAGAAAATGGGAAGATAACCTACATAGACACTTTGGATATACAGAGGGTCAGAAGACATGAGAAAAAATACTCAGTCACTAAACATCAGAGAAATGCAAATTAAAACGATAGTGAGGTATCACCTCAGATTGACCAGAATGTCTACCATCAACAAATCAACAAATGACAAGTGCTGGCGAGGATGTGGAGAAAAGGGAACCCCAGTACACTGCTGGTACAAATTGATGCAGCAACTATGGAAGACAGAATGTACTTTCCTCAAACTATTAATAATGAAATGCCATTTGCTCCAGTTATCCCACTTCTAGGAATATATCCTAAGAAACCTGAAACACCAATCAGAAAGAATATATACAACCTTATGTTCATAGCAGTGCTATTTACAATAGTGAAGATCTGGAAATAATCCAAGTGCCCATCTAGATCTATAATAATAAAATTGTAATATGCTAATTAGACCAGATGGCCCAACAGCGGAACGACTGTCTGATGATCTTCTGGATGAAACTGGAGCTGCAAGGGCCGAGGCTGCAAGGTCCAAGCCCCTTTCACAAATTTCATGCATTGGGCCTCTAGTGAATCAATAAAAAAAGCCTCGCTACATGTACACCATGGAATACTATGCAGCAGTTAAAAATAAGGGTCTCTTATCCTTTGAGATAGCATGGAGGGACCTGGAGAGTATTATGTTAAGCAAAATAAGCCAGTCAAAGAAAGACAGGTATCAAATGATCTCACTCATATGTGAAATCTAATGAACAAAATAAACTGACAAACAAAATAGATCCAGAAACATGGAAGCATGCA
This sequence comes from Lasiurus cinereus, assembly GCA_011751065.1. Lineage (NCBI taxonomy): Eukaryota > Metazoa > Chordata > Mammalia > Chiroptera > Vespertilionidae > Lasiurus > Lasiurus cinereus. The sequence goes on from JAAGEH010000307.1 coordinate 70,197,510, forward strand.
ACAAACTAACGAATCACTGAAGGGAGGTGGGGGCTGGGGGGGGGATTTTGCTTACATAAAAAATTAGTAATTTTCATGTTTTTCCAGATTCAGTTGCCTCCAAAATTAGAATTCTACTAAAACCTTTTTTGTATGTATTAATGTCCATGTACACCTAAAGTAGTAGTGTGTATGAAAGAGTAACTGATTTAGCGCTGGCTGATGTGGTTCAGTTGGTTGGAGTGCCGTCTGTGCACTGAATGGTTTGGGATTTGATTCCTGGTCAGGGCACATACCTAGGTTGTGGATTGGGTCCTTAGTTGGGAGTGAGGATTTAAAAAAATAACCTATTTAAGCAAAGAAAAAACAGTTGTTTTAAATAATAAATAAATAAATAAATAAATTTCAAATTCTTCAAAGCTCACGTTTACTTTCAATTCTTAGCTCATTTTCATTTAATGTAATCTCTTCTGATATTTACATTTTTCCAATTTTAAGTACCATTTCAATAATCTCTAATTCAACCTTGCTATTATCTCCCCAAAAGTTTAATTCTGAGAACAAATCCTATTCAGATTTTAAATTTTGATTCATTATTATAGTGCTCTCCCAGAAAGTGCTATAACCCATTTGCAGGTCTACCTTACTGTATGAGAACACCCATCCCATCAACACTGTGTGCTATCACTCTTTTTTAGTCTTATTAAAGCTAACAGGCAAAAATATTTCATTTTATTTTTTCCTTGCCTTTTTTAACAATTGGTGTTTTAAAAAATATATATCCATATGGATATTTTTATAATCTCACTTAGAATTTGATGGACTATTGCAGCAGATACTTTACTCTTTCACTCATTTAAGTAGTATTTATTGTATTTACTCTTTGTTAAACACTGCACATGAAATGTGGGCAAGATAGGAGATGTTCTTGTCCTCTGAGAGTTTGCAATTTAATCACTCACAGTGTTGAGTGTAGGGGTTTTTCATTATTATTGTATTAGACACTATACGACACAGATCACCAAATTTCACTGGTCATGTTCTTCATTTTAAATTAATTACTCACAATATGGTATCTAAAAGTAATGGAAGGAATTCATCAAAAATTATAAAAGTTCCACATAGTGTGAACTCCATGTGGCTGGTAATTAATAAGAAGGATTATATTTTCAATTATGAAAACATAATGTCTCTGCATTCCAGAAGCAGTATTTTATGTAAGGTTTGAGATAAAAAAAATTATAAAAAGAAAATTACCCAGATGATTTTATACTGTCATAGATAGTGTGCTAAAATTTCTTTCAAAAGTGGCTTTCTCTCCTCCTCCTCCTCCTCCTCCTCCTCCTCC
>JAAGEH010000307.1:70198936-70291436 GCA_011751065.1 Lasiurus cinereus
TTCTTCTTCTTCTTCTTCTTCTTCTTCTTCTTCTTCTTCTTTTAATACATAAAGCTTCTGCCCAGAGGACTAAGCTATTTAACCACACATTTTCAAGAAAAGTGCTTTCCAATTTAATGTTTCTCCTCTTTAAATTAATCATTTGACTTGTTATCAAATAGGAAGCACATGAGGAAATACATATATAAAGATGAATAGTTAAATTGGAAATTAAAACTTTATTTCTGAGGGTCACGCTGGGAAGATGCTTTGCATTCTTGGAGAAATCCCACTTGACCTTTGCTCAAAATAGCACTCTTCTCCCAATGTCTCAGAAGATATTAAACCTCTCACAGAAGGCAGCTTTTGTTGCCCCTCACAAAGGCTTCTTATGATTGCAGAATGATCTATTTAAGAACCATATACCTTCTCATGGAGGATACCTTTTGGCACTCTCATAATTACCTTCATCTACATACGGCATCCAGCAGACCATGCACCAGTGTGGAACAATAAACTGTGATTGCTCTGATCATCTCTATGTTGAAGTTACCCTGAATCCTAAGCCATAGCATTGTGAAGTCCCCTGGGATTTCTACTGCTATCACTCATATGTTGTTCTAGGAGAATGTTCCCTGCCAGAATCCTCTGGCAGAAACTCAATTTCAGAGTCCAATACTAATTCACTACAAAGCCAACAACAGCTGGGACACTGGTATACACAAATGAGTCATTCCGAAATTGGAGGGCAAATCCAAAATATACACTTAGGACCTTCTTGTAATTTCATAGCCATGGAAATAACTGAAAAAAGGGGGAATCTTTTCAACATCTCACTCTGCCCACACCCAATTAGATCTTCACAATTTGAATATCCATGGTAGTGCTACCTCTCTGTGCTCCTCTTTCAAGTAACTGTTTTTAAAGGTCTCAACTAAGTCATCTTTAGTGTAAGGGATAACATAAGGAATGCCTTGAGCACACCTGTCCACAGGGCAGTCACCTTTTGTGAAATGAGAAGATGCTCCAAAGATGAGTTAAATGAGAGGCACCAGGGAAGGAGCATGAGTCGAATAGAAGCATAACGCAAAATAGGAAGGGTGATGGTGACTGAAAGTAGTGACAAAGAGCAAAGAATGATATCAAAGAATTAATGAAATGACCAACTCCAATTCCTTACAGCTTAATAGATTGTTGGGGTTGAAAATGCCGTTACTGTTCTGTGCTCTTGAAAAACTACCTTTATTACATTGTAGTATCTGTATAATATTTCACTGTCAAGTGCTATTTCTGCTAAGTCAATCAATTCCTGTATGAAGAAAAAGTATGAAAAGTATGTCATATGCAAGGAAAATAAGAACATATTTAAAGTATAAATATATTTGAATATTGATGGCTTGTTAATTTACAAATATTGTGTGAAGTATTAGAGATTGAAATGGTTATATTTCAAAATACATATTTAAATTTATTTTGTAATTCTATATAGACTGTGAAAAGGAGAAAAACAACATTTATAGACATACAAATATAATAGATGTTCTTTCCCTGGGTTACCTAAAGATGATTTTTAAAATCAAATTAATATGACCACATGACACAAATATTTTTGCATTCTAGAGATAAATCCTAGTAATTTTATCTCAATTTTGCTTTAAAATAGAGAATTGTTTATCATTTGCTCTATATAATTTTCTCACAATCTGTAAGAAAGGATAATTTAACATTGAATATTCCCATTAAATATTTAAAAATAAACAATTATGTTAGATTAAAAAATTAGAACTTCTTAGCTGCAATTTACCTTTAAGTAGAAATTACTTACTTTACAGACTTATGTTTAAACTAGAGGCCCAATGCACGAAGATTTGTGTAAGAATGGGTCCTCCTTCTTCTGGATGCCAGCATCATCTTTGATCTGGCTAGAGCTGCTTTTTCTTTGCTCTGGCCCGGAGTTGCCTTTCTGCCTTTCTACACTGCCCAGAGGCCCTGAGCAGCTGGGAGGATGTGGAATACCTGCATCATTGCCATGGTGAGACATAAGCATCCTGCCCCTAGTTATTTGGTGCCTGTGTATGCAAATTAACTTGCCATCTTTGGTGGGTAATTTGCATACTCAATCCAGATTGGTTGGTGGGCAATTTGCATCTTTTCTCTTATTAGTGTAGACAGGACCATAGGAAGAATGTGAAAAGTAGTGAAAAATAAACCAATTTTTAGAACTCGTCTATCCAGAAACTTTGTTGTGAAAATTGCAAATATGGCCATTCACACAGTACATCTCCTAAAATGGCTTCCTACCCAGATGGTCATCAGTCTCACACAAGAGGCTATTTTATAAAGATAAATCCTTTGGCTCCACTCCCAAAGATTCTGATTTAATTAGGTCTGAGGTAAGATATAAAAATGCCATTTTTTTAAACCTCCTGAAGTGATTTTGATAAGTCTGAGAACTATTGCTCTACTGGGTAAAATTTTGATACTCTTAGTAATTGTAGTCATGTTTATTACTATTGCTATTATTATTACTCATTATAATGATATAAAGCATTACACAATGTATGGTAAGTGGGAAGATATCACCTGACCATTCATTTGTTCCATTTCCAGCATGCTTTATTCATTATTTATACTACTATGACACAATCAAACATTTTAAAGCTAAAAAAAAAAAAGTCTTAAAATATTTCATTAAATTCATTCAAATTGTACTATGGAAGTAGACCTAGAAAGGTTAAGTAATTTACCAATGTCACAAAGTTTGTGAATAGCATTAATTTGACTCTGAGTTTCCAATTTTTTCTTTTATATTCTTTTATAGTGTTTCTCACTATACCAACAATTATAAAGGTGTGCACATAAAAATAAAACTAAGCTCTAGCTGGTTTAGTTTAGTGAATAGAGTGTTAGCTTGAGACTGAAGGGTCTCAGGTTTCATTCCAGTCAAGGGCATGTACCTTGGTTTTGAGCTTGATCTCTGGCCCTTGCTGGTGTATGTGTCAGAGGCAACCAGTCCACGGGTCTCTCTCACATTGATATTTTTCTCTCTGTGTCTCTCCCCATCCCTTCCACTCTCTGAAAATCAATAGAAAAATATATTTGGTGAGGATTAACATAAATAAATAAATAAACAAACAAACAAAGGAAATTAAGCCCTGTTAGGTGTTGCTAAAAGGTTAGAATGTTGGCCTGTACCCTTAAGGGTCATGGGTTTGATTCCAAATCAAGTGCACCATACCTGGGTTTCCAGTTCACTGCCCACCCCCAGTTGGGGCACATATGTGAAACAGCCAGTTGATGTGGCTCTCTCACATCTATGCTTCTCTCTCTTTATCTCTCTCTCTCTCTTTGTCTAAAAAAACAATGGAAAAAATATCCTTGGGTGAGGATTAACAAAACAAAATAAAATAATAAATAAAATTAAAACTTTAAGATAATTTTTATTATTCTATTCTCTATCTAGTAATTCTCAACAGATGACATCCTTTCTTCAAGATCCCATTCCTTATCCATACCACCTGCCTGGAGAACTCTATCAGAAACCACCTATTCTCTTCACTCATGCTTCAAGAAAATTCTCCTGTGTGTTTCCATGGGATTTATTTTATGAAGCCACTTTCATCTCCCCTTACTGGCATGTCTAGAGGGCCTCAGAGATCTGCACTCATGCAAAATAATCCAGAGACTGCCCACCCAGCATGTCTGTAGTTGAGCATCAACCTATGAATCAGGAGGTCATGGTTCAATTCCCAGGGCATATGTCTGGGTTTCAGGCTCGATCCCCAGAGTGGGGCATGCAGGAGGCAGTTGATCAATGATTCTCTGTCATCATTGATGTTTCTATTTCTGTCCCTCTCTCTTCCTCTCTGAAATCAATAAAAATATATTTTATAAAAAAGAATCCAGAGACTCCATTAGTATTAATTTAGTTACATTATGGTTAAATAAGCCTTTGAAAATTGGTGTGGGATCCTACACAACATTGTTTCTATAGGTAACAAAAACCTACTGGTAAGTAAGGAGAGCTTACAAGTCCTGGTAGTCAGTGAAAGCTTTCATAAACACACTTCTCTCATATCAAGGTCTGTGCCTTTCTACTCACAGAAAAGATCTTTGAATAACATAAATTGGGAAGCCTGTAAATAGGCACTAAGAACATGGTTTTTAACAAGTATAAAGCTAATTGAAAAATGAAAGAAAACCCAAATTATATGCAAACAAAATCAAATTCTTAAGTTACAACTATTTCCAGTTGATAAAGTAATAAAAAGAGTATAGTACAGTTGAGCATTTAAACTATACTTTATTCTACCAGTTTACCATTTTCATTTTGTTGTTGTTTCTTTGTAGGAGAGAAAGTGGTAGTTTATGCCATATTACTGAAAATTAGTCACAAGAATGACTAGTAAAACATACAACATATTCAAAAGTAAATGATTATGCACAATAAAATTTTAGCAATTAAACATAATCTCAGATTTATAGAAAAGGATATGTTGCCTTTCGTGAGAAATATAATGTAAGCAAGAATTAACTGAAAATGCCACAGTAGAATAATCTTCCTCCTAATGAATTATAAATTGAATGTACCACTGGTAAAATCAAACTTTTATTTTGTAGTAACTGTCTTCCCACCAGCCCCTGAAGTTTAACTTGGCCTCTACTGCCTTCCAATATATGTTCTAAGGAAAGCTGTCTGATAAATTCTCCTCTAAAGATTTAGGTTGTCTTTGATTCTCCACTAAATTTATTCATACCCCAACTACCACCCCCATATTCAGTAATACAAAGGCCTCCTTCTGCGAAATTCTTTCTTTGATATGACACTTTTTTCATTGCCCAAGCACACAACCAGTTTGTATAAGGAGACCTGGAAAAATGTCAGTATGTATTTTTTAAAGTGCTTTTTATTCTATCTTTATATATTTCTGGTTCAAAAACTATACTTTTGTCTATGGAAAATCTTAACTTAAAGAACAGTTTGAAATTATAAAATCAACTTTGTTAGTTGTGAATATGCAAAATGAGCCCTTTCAAAGAAGCAAAAGTTAAGTCTGAAATGCATCTTTTTTCCTATCTTCCTATTATGCTATTTTCATTTGCCATCCACTTCCAACCCATTTCCCTGCTTTCTTGACCAAGCCTTAAACATCGAATAATTGGTATAGCCAGCCATACGGAGATTAATTGGATGAATTTAGTTATAATAAAAATGGGATAATACATCAATGATAGAAATGAAAACCCTTTGTATCTACCAATAACCAGGGCAGTTTAATTACATTGAGCTGAACATTTTGGTTTATCTCATTTAGCAAGTCTCATCCTATTTAAAGATGTAAGTTTAAGACAGGATACAGCAAAAGGAATGTAGCATGGAAAAAAATCAGCTGTGAACTTCTCTCTTCAGCTCATCTTTTAAATGTCAATGTTTCCCAGTTCTCATCTACTTTCCTTTTTCTTACCACTCTCTATACTGGCTGCTACTTCTCAGCCTTCATTGCAAGGTTTTTACCTCCTTCAAAACTCAAGTGTTTTAAGTGCCCTAAGTTTTTTTTAGTCTACCCTCCCCCCAACCTGCTTTTTATCCCCAACCCCCAACTCTTTTCTTTCATTCATTAGGGTTCTTACTCAGATTCTTTTAGTACCATCTATATGCTAACAAATATGCTAAACAAATGACTGATTATACTTTTGGACTAGATAATCCTTCTGCTAGGAAAGGTTTTGTTTCTTTTTTTCCTTCTTGCCCTTCCCTCCTTTTGAATATTTGTCAACCCCCTACTTATCTTTCATGATTAAGCTGGAATTTCACTTCTCTGCAAAGTTTCCTGACCTTCCCAAGCAAAAAGAAGTTATGCTTTGTTATCCTGTAGCCCATCCATTACCCAACATATTTTTAAAATACTTTAATTATTGAATAAAAGATGTCCTTTACTGTAAATAAAATATGTGTGTAAACTTGAGGGTGAGGAGTATATCCTATTATTTTTTAAAAATTTCTAACAACCTTACCTAATAATAGACAAAGATGTAAATTGACTGTACCTCCACTATGCCCACAGCCAATCAGGAATGAGTATGCAAATTAGCCCAACGAAAATGGAAGGTTGGATTGCATATGAAGGCACAGAGCCACGGGGAGGAGCAGGATGCCTGTTATGAGGGGGAGGGGAAGCAGTGGAGGTAGCTACAGGAGCAGTGCTCCAGCCAGGAGCGCGAACTTGTAGAGCGAAGCCAGGGGGAAGCGGCCTATTCCTACACAAATATCATGCAATGGGCCTCTAGTTTATTTATAAAAGTTTCTGGCATATAGCAGGGACTTACTGTTTTGCTGAATGAATACCAAATTCAACCTCAAATGTTAACCTTTGCACTTGGGTGAAATGAATTGTTATAACCATTTCTGTGGTAGAGCCTTCTAGTTACATATGCAATATGCATTGCTCCCTATTCCAGAAACATGATTTTATTAGAGAAGGAAATGTATTCTGGTTAAAATTATATTTCTATGTCTCTTGCAAAGTTAAGGGTAGCTATGGGAGATAGTTCTGATGAATGAGTTATTAGCAAAAGTCTGTAGTGGACTTCAATAAAATCTTTGCTCTCCTTATATAGGCATTCCTTTGCACCTTGATCTTTCCCTTCTCCCTACATGTTTTGAGACTTACAGTTCTTTCTAACTTATGATTATAAGGAACAGGTCAAGAGTATTATCAAAACTTCAATTGTGACATCTTTCAAACAGCAAATCAGTACTAACAAATGATAACTTTCAGGCTTCTCTGTTTTATGTAAAAGTTAATTTCAGCATTTGTTTATATCTCAGTTTTAAACACCTCTCTATTTGAATCTGGACACAAATCTTAACTGATAAATTTATAAAATAAAGAGTAGAGCATAATTTTTGAGTTGGAAAATACATTTATGGTTCTGATATCCAGCTCAACTTAAACTTTTAATTAAACTTATTAACACTCTATGTACAAAATGGTAAAGATGCATTCAGAAAAACATTACAGTTAATAAATGTATCATCATCATTGAAATATTATTCAGAGCAGTCCACTTTCCCTTGCTAAAATAGTTTTAAGGGTAAATTACTAGAATTTTAGACTTTTGGAAAACATGTTGCAGTTTTAACATATTTTCTAGTTTGCTTAATTAAATAAATTGGCTCCTTAGTTATTGGTGCAAAAGTTTGTTTTTAGTTTCTGTTTTGGAAGATGAAGAGCAGCAAGGACCCTCACTTCACAAGATTCTATTACTTTCCAAGAAACCAACTTATAGTGTTGCTTTGTGTTCTAAACATCATCAACAATATTTATTTTGAGAGATGGGTAGTCATTAAAGATGGTAAAGCATAACATCATAAAATATAATTTACCATTGAATAGCAATGTTTTTCACTGTTTAAAGGCCTAATAAAAAAACACACAAAAGATACCCTACACAGATAGGCACTCATACAATAAGCATACACATAGCAGCCCACCATGAATTTAACCTAGAGACTATGTACCTCCTCAAAGTTTCTAATGTATTTCTTGGTCCATCCATTCATTGATGAACTAGTGAGTGCTAATCTGAGTCCTGGAGCCCTAATAACTTTGAATCTATATGCTATTTGAAAAAATATTATAAACATTTAAATTAGGTTGTGCTGATAATAATACTTTTTGTTATCTTTAATATTGACATTTAAACATTTTCAAGAAATCTGTCTCTCTGTAAATATAACAATAAAGAAAAGTGAGGAAACATACTTTGAGGATTAGTATATCTCAAGTGAAAATACATCTGAAATAACTGTTCAAAGAGGTGACATACAAGTGACTGACAAAATTTGATAATTTATGAATACATTTTTCTGAATTAACATTTGGGTATTACTATTAATGATTTCTTTCCTATTTCTCTGCTATGTTTTGTCTTAGTTTAAATAATTATACATCTGTATAATTAATATGATAATACCATGATTATTTAAGGCCTCAATTTTATTAAAAATATGAAGTAATTTTGGAGGTACAAGAATTATTCTAACATAAAAGCAAAGACAGAAAACTTAGGACAAGATAGTTTACGTTTGCCCAAGTTCATACACACAGGTAACCAACTGATCTTGGTTATCTGGTAGGTTACTCAACCTCATTGTTCTTATCTCGTTAGAATGAATAAACAAAATACCATATTGATTTTCTTATCAATATATCAATTCATTCACTAAGCAAATATTTACTGAGCATCTATTAAGTGCCACATACTGTTGTAGGTGATAATATGATTGGCTCTTTGCTAGTTTGTAAAATTTGGGAAAGGAAGCAGCAAAGAGCAAAATGTTGATTTTAAAGTATTTCAAAGAACTACATATGACAAATAGGATATATAAAAACATGATTAAGAAATAGCATATTCAGGAAAAATAATACAAAATGGAGTTTAGGAATGGCATGAAAACATATGACAGGCTTTGTCATATTCTTCCAATCTCTCCTATTATCTGTAAAGAAAAAATTTATTCTTAGTAGCATTTTTTATCCATGAAATATATGAAACCTAGAATTCTTCTTAACAGAGACAATTTAAAGATGCATGTAACATAATATCTATTTGTCATCTAATGCTATGATAAAACTGGTAATAATAGAAAACACACAAAAGAAGTTGTAAACTTTCTCGTCTTGCTCTGAAATCAATTAGACAGCAGAGAAATGTGTGTGTGTGTGTGTGTGTGTGTGTGTGTGTGTGTGTTTGTGTGTGTGTGGGTAAAGAGTTGATTCCCTAACTTCATGTACACTTTAATCTTCTAATACTACTAAAATATTAAAAAAAAATCATAACTATGTATATAAATTAAACTTATCTGCATTAAAATAATTGAAAGGAATGATTATAAAAGATAACAGAAAATAATAAAAAGACTAACATTTTAATTCAGTTTCATTAATTTGAAGTACATATAGCAACTAGAATACTTAAGCTAAGTGTTGCCAAGTAGAAGTCCTACTGACCTGCTTTAATTAACAAAAAGAAACTTTGTAATTACCACATTATTTATATGGGAAAGTGCTCCTACATGAGTTCAAGTGTTTGAAAACAATTTGATTCCTTAAATTCTTCCCCCATAATCTTGATCTTTAAGAACTTGTTTAATTAATCTGAGATTTATTATATAAATTAGTGAGATGTTTCCCCCCAAAAAACAGGAAGACAGTAAAGGAAGATAAAGAATAGTTTTTGAGGACATGTGTATATAAAGGACTAATGATTTTAATTGAGAAGAAATTAACTAATAGTTAAAATAAATCAGTTAATTTGTAATTAATTGCAATGCAGTTAATTGTCTACTCATGAGATAGAGTTTAAGTTCTAATGGAAAAAATAAATTTGATGTCAAAGCAGAGTGAGGTCCTAAACATTTTTTTATCCAATACCAAATACTTTAAAATAAGTCATTTAACCTCTGACTACCTGATAAAGAAACAAAGGGGTCACAAAGAGGTTATGATGATGTCAACATAATTCCAAACATCTGGATGAAAACTGAAAAATGTATCCATATATTGTATGTATGGAAAACATCTGTCCATTTGCATAATTTATTTGGTTTCAGCCAGATGCTTGTCATGTTGACATAAAAGCATAAGTATAATAGCTAAAATGTACTACCAACATTTTATATGACTACAGTAGATTTTGCTTTAAAAATGAGTAAAATATAATGGAACTATGTGTAGTATTGACATGAGGGACAGAAATAACCCATATTATTGGTTAATTGTGGTATATCAGTCTTTTACTGTACAAATGCTGCTGAGAGTAACATTTGCACAAATATACTAGGATAGGCGAGATCTTATCATAGTGGTTAAATGTTCTTTTGAAAAATTTAAATGGGAAAAACTGACAATATTGTCAAGTAAATAGGACAAAAGAAGAAAAATAAGTATTTAAAGATTCTAAATAATTGCTTCAAAATAATCAATGCACTAACTAATGTAGAGTATAGATTGTTAGATTAAGAAAAGTAAAATGGAAAATGAATATAGATTACAGTAAGAAATGAGCTCTGTTGTTTTTTTTAATTAACCTTTTGTGTGAATAATTATCAATATTTTTATTCACTTTCAAAATGCGTTTCCATTACTTTATTTTCCTGCACTAACATTTGGGAACTGAAGCCCTGTAAATTGTATTGAGTCTAAATTTGTCTTTATTATTTGTTAGAAATAGACATATGGCCCTTTTTTAAAGGGCACTATTATTCATATCCCCAATTCCATAAAAATAATTTGCCTATTATACAGGGTAGAAACAATATTTTATTAAGGAAAAAATACAGGGACAGGAAAGAGCAAAGTTATTTATTAATGAAGTTCAACCAGAAGAATACAATAATGTGAAAGTTTATACTTAAGTAAATAGCGTTCATTAATTATAAAAGTTGTGTTAATTTAAAGCAATTTAACTTAAAAGGCAAACTTTTCAAGATAAATACATTATATTGACATTCACACTAATTGTAAAATTAGATATCATAAAATATCCTTGGTGTTGATAAGCATGATATAAAAATAGGCTATTTTTAATAATTTTTCTATCTAGCTGTATAGAGAAAAAGATTATGTACTAAAACCAGTATCATTGATTGTGACTTTTTATTAGTGTGGTTTCTCTATTGCCATCCTTAGATAGCACTGGTCTATTCTAATATCTGATCTCCACAATTTTCTGAGGACAATACAGTAAAATATAAGAAAGTCTTTAAGTCTTTATAGATGTTCCTGAGTTATTTTAGAAAATTAAATGAAAATACTATTTTGTCAGGTAAAATTTGCTGCCTCTTGAACTTTAAAAAATACCCATTGAAAAATGTATAAAATTAACAGACCAACTCAGGATATATTTTTCTTTGAGTAGAAACTGATCCAATAAACTTCAGAGGAAGAATAAAGTAAAACAACAAAAGCACAATGGTCTTTCTGTGTGCTACTTTCAGCTGCGCCATGCCTGAGCAGAGGAACAGAGTTTCACTCCTGTTGTTTATTGATTTTCTAGATTAAGAATCCCAGTGAGAGAATTGTAACAGACAACCATAAAATTATTTTTGGTGTGCTTATTTGCCTTTCCCTTGCATCTATTTGGCCTGTGCCTGTAGACAATTATGCGTTCTAGCCTAGACTCAGGTGCTAATAATGAAGGACAAATAGAATCATATGTGTAAACTTCCCCTTCTGATGAAAATTTATATTAACTTTCTGCCACTGTAAACAGAACTGCATAGCTCAGCGTCCCTGATGAATTGGTGATGAATTCAGTCATTTATATCCCAGGAATCTGTGCATTTATGGGAAAAGATGAAAACCGTCTGTATTGTGTAACCTTGCACTTTTTTGAGTAAGAAAAAGAAAACACAGGCCTGTTTAGTTCATCACTTAAAGTGTGTAAATTTCAGCTCAAATACCAGATTTCTGCATGACTCTGTCAGTTTCCACTTTGGGGATCTGTGCCAATATAAACAAGCCAAACAGTGAAGAGGGCCATGTTATCGTTAGAACTGTGAACTTGTACACTTTCAGGCTTCTATAAAAATTGTTATGGATATCTTTACAATACAACACAATCTTTGTTATATACTGACGCTGGACAATTTGACAGTTTAGCAACTCTAATGGAGAACAAAGTAATTTGAGAGAGATAAGAACATGGTCAGTTTTTTTGTGATTAAAAATATTCTATCGTATTTTAAAAACAATTTCCAAAACATTGTCAGGTTTCTTTTTTAACCAAACTTTTCAAAGAAAAACTAGGTTAATAAACCCAGAGGTATGGAATATTGGTGTGGTTTCCCCCCCGCCCCCAGCATAAGACTTAATATATAGCACAAATCTACCTCAAGCACATTTTATGACCAAAAAAATCATAATAATCAAATTTAAAGGGTTTTAAAACATATTTTGGCTTTGTTTTCTTAATATAGACATTTAGGAGAATGCAATTTTTAAATCTGCATCTTAGGTGTATACTGATGGCCTGAAAAACAAAATAAAACAACCACAATAAAGCCTCAATTTGCAGATATCATTTTCCTCTAGAATTCATTAGACTTGTGGGAAATTCAAGTAAAAGGCTAGAAATAGCTACAAACCCATGTTTCCATTTTTGTTAATAATAAACACTTATCTACATTTAGATTTCTTTCACTCTAAGACTGTTACATAAATGGGTATTATAAAATTAAGGTTTTTCTCAAACTTTTGCCATACCCATAAAATATGTTAAGTAACATAAGATGGATTAAAAATGATAATGAATTTCACTGTTTCAAGCACATGAGAAAAGGAGAAATTGTATATTACTGAGAACTGGAAAATACTGTTGAGGTAAAGCATTTTTATCTTACTGTAGCTGGATGTGTGATTTGTATTTGAAAAAAAAAAAGCCATTCAAGTTCATGTATCTTGGTTGCAAGACTGCACACCTTTTCAGGATGCACTTTATCTCAAAGTTGTCTGTGGCTGTTCCTATCACTCTGTGTGCATGACCTTTTAGTGAGCTGAAGAAGATACAGTTATCTTCTTTTCTGACTTGCAACATCTATCAATCAACATGTTTTCCTGTAATTTATTCAAGGCAAATAGCAGCTCCTTAGGCTAGTGAACTGCAGAACTATCCCAGTGATTTTGATTAAGAAATGATGTGCACTGCTTAGGTGAGAAATAAAAATTGCAAAGGAGTACTGATAAAGATGTGTCAAAAACAATAAAATAGAACCAAAGTACAGAGTGAATAATTGAAAATATATATAGACTCAGCATAGCTAACCTTGGTAACACCTTGCTTAAAATACAGTCTAATAAATGGAAGGGTGAAGATTTAATTTGATGAACTTCTAATGATAACAATTCAGTTTACCTTTAATATCTGAGGAAATGCATCTGTAGTTCTGTTGGCTTAATTCACATTTTTCTCATTGAATCAAGAATGTAAATTAAGACAAAATGATTCTTTTTCAATTTCATGCTGAAGTAGCTCAAGTTAGTGAATGTAATTTCTCCTAACAAGAAAAATTTATCACTGTACAGCTCACTCAGTTACCTCTGTTGTGAGTTGCAATATGCATGCATGAAATTAAGTGGATAAAAAATTGATAAATGTTGTAAAAGAATAGGCCATACTTGAAGAAGAGAAAGACACAATTAAATGACTTTTAACATCATCTTTAGTTTTTTCCTATGTATCTTGGCAACAATTGCACTATCACACATCACAATCAGATTTTACGGAAAAAGAAGCTTTAATTTTTTTTTTTTTTGGCGGGGGTTGGGCGTGTTTTCTGCTTTTGTGTATGGTAGCAAAAATCCTACCACAAGTGGTAAGGAGATTTGTGTTCCAGTCTTTGTTCTACTATTAAATGTCTGTAATCTTCTGGGCAAGTGGCCTTTGAGACTTCAACTTCTTCACCTTATCTCATAAAGCTCGGTACCTCTAAGATTCTAATATATATATAAAAATAGATATAATGGATATCTACAGGGATGAGCACACTTAGGTTTACAGTTGTTAGAACACAAAACAGGCTTTATTTGATTATATTTAGGTTTGATACTCTAGGTAGAATTATTTTCTTTTTCAAAATTTACCTTTATTGTTGAAAATAGTACAGATGTCTCCCTTTTTTCCCCACATTGACACTCTCCATCTTGCCCCTGCTCACTCCTGCTGCCCAGACCTTCACCACACTATCGCCTATGTCCATGGGTTATGCATATTCTATTTAATAAAAGAGTAATATGCAAATTAATCATCATTCCCCAACACCCACAAGCCATTCCCACCAGCCAATCAGGAGCAAATATGCAAATTAACCCAACCAAGATGGCTGCAGCCACATTGCCAGCCGGAGGCTTAGCTCCCCTCAAGGTTAGAAAGTTTTAATAATAGAAGCTAAATAAATCCCAGATACCAGGGCCTCCGCTTGGGTCACTAAGGGGCATGACTGGCCTGCAAACCACCACAGGCCCCTCGCCTAGGCTGCCTCATGAACCAAGGGATCCCCCCCCACCCTGATCCAGGACACCCTTCAAGGAAAACCAGCTGGCCCCCATCCATGCACCAGGCCTCTATCCTATCTAATAAAAGAGTAATAAGCAGATTGACCATTACTCCAACACACAAGATGGCTACCCCCCATGTGGACACAATATGGCCAGCACAAGATGGCCAGCAGGGGAGGAAAGGTGGGAGGGACCAGGCCTGCAAGGAAGGGCAGTTAGGGGCAAAACATGCTGGCAGGAGAGCAATTAGGCATCAATCAGACTGGTAAGCAGAAGTGGTTAGGGACAATCAGGAAGGCAGGCAGGAGAGCACTTGGGAGCCAGTAGTCCTGGATTGGGAGAGGGATGTCTGACTGCCCATTTAGGCCCAATCTAGGATCTAGGATCAGGCTTAAACGGGCAGTCAGAAATCCCTCTCAGGGGTCCCAGATTGGAGAAGGTGCAGGCTTGGCTGAGGGACACACACCCTTGTGCATGAATTTTGACACCAGGCCTCTAATATGCATATAAATAATTTGGATAATTTCTCCCCACTTCCATCCTCACCTCCCTCTAAGATTCCATGCTTCTAAGTCTCTGGATCTATTTTGTTCATCAGTTTATTTTTGTTCATTAGATTCCACACATAAATGAGATCCTATGATATCGCCTTTCTCTGACAGGCTTATTTCACTTAGCATAATATTCTCCAGGTCCTTCCAACTGACTCAAAGTGTAAAAGATCCTCCTTTTTTTACAGTTGCATGGTATTCTATCATGTAAATGTACCACATCATTTTTATCCATTTATCCACTGATGGACACTTGGACTATTTCCAGATCTTAGCTATTGTAAATAGTGCTTCTATGAACACAAAGGTATATATATTCTTTCTCATTGGTATTTCAGGATTCTTAGGATATATTCCTAGAAATGGAATCACTGGGCCAAATAGTAATATTATTATTTATTTATTAATTTTCCCATTTATTTGCATTATGTAAACCCACTTTTTCCCAACCCTGTATATGTGTGTGTGTGTATCTGTACATATACATATACATATATAATATTTATAATATTTTTAGAATAAATATATAACTGTAGATAGCAGTAAAGATTGCAGGCCTCATATCATCATCAAAAGAGTAGTTAGACATCTAAAGAAAAGTGAGTTAAATTCTGACCCTGGTTCTACCACTAACTAGTTTCAATAACCATTAGCAAATCTCTGAACCACTTTAGGTTTCAGTTTCTTTTTTTGACCAAAGTATCACTAATGACTTTACATTTTTGAATCCACTGTATTTATTAAAAACTGTGTTGACCCATTAGAATACTTCTAGTTTTTGGCAAAAATCTTGTAGAGTTCACCACTTTCTATAAGTACATATTTTAAAATGCTATTTGTTAATTATTTAACAAATTTTTATTTTGTTTTAAAAAAGAGACAATATGGTTATTGCATTATACAAAATCCTATCTAATAAAGAATGAATATGCTAATTGACCATAACTCTGTCACAAAGATGGCTGCACCCACAGCTGAAGCCAAGTTCCCATAAGGAGTGGGACCTGAGGCTACGCCCTTCCCCACCCCCATAGGGCTTGACAAGGGAACTCAGGCATCATCCCCACCCAGCAGATCTTGACAGGGGACCTCAGGCTGTGCCCCCAATATGGCAGGGATTCACAGAGGACCTCAGGCTGTGCCCCCAACCCAGTGGGGCTACAGAGGAGACCTCAAGGCAGGCCCCCACCCCAGCACCAGGCCAGGGGACCTCAGACCGTATCTCCCACTCACTGGGGTTTGACAGGGGACCTCAGGGGCCCTTCAGGCTATTCCCCCATCTTGAGGGGCCTGCTAAGGACCTCAGGCCACACTCCTCACCTCAGCACCTGGTAAGGGGACCTAAGGCTGTGCCCCTCTGCCTGGCTGGGCTTGACAGGGGACCTCAGGCTGTGCCCCCCATCCAGCAGGGCTTGACAGGGGACCTCAAGGTGCACCCCCAGTGCTGGATTGGGGGAATTCAGGCCATGCCCCTCACCCCAGCACCAGGCCAGAGGACCTCAGACTCCATACCCTGCCCCAGGACCAGGCCCGGGGACCTGAAGCTGCACCTCCTCCCTGGATGAGCTTGACAGGGGACCTCAAACCACACCCCCCACCTTGGGGGTCTTCACAGGGGACCTCAAGGTGCACTTCCTATTTTGGTGCTGGGCTAGGGGAACTCAGGCTGCTCCCCCTGCCCCAGCTACAGGCCGGAGGACCACAGGCTGTGCCCCCCACCAGGTAGGGCTTGATAGGGGACTTCAGGCTACTGCCCCCCAGCACCAGGCTGGGGACCTCAGGCCACACCCCCTACCCCAATACCGAGCCAGGGAACCTGAGACTGTGCCTCCCTGCCTGGCGAGGCTTGACAGGGGACCTCAGGCCGAGCTCCCCACCCAGCAGGGCTTGCGCCCCCAGTGCTGGGTCAGGAGAACTCAGGCTGAGTCCCCTGCCCAGCAGGGCTCAATGGGGGACCTGAGGCTGCACCCTCCCCCCCGACAGTAGGGCTTGATGTAGGACTTGAGGCTGTGCCCACTTTCTGGTGCCAGGCCAGGGGACCTGAAGCTGCACTCCCCTGCCTAGCGAGGCTTGACAGGAGACCTCAGGCCATGGCCCCACCCAATGGAGTGGGACAGGGGATCTCAGGTCATGCCCTTCATTTTGGCACCAGGCCGGGGGACCTGAAGCTACATCCCCTGCCCAGTGCAGCTTGATAAGGGTGGGACTGGCCAGGTCTGGATCTAGCCCAATGGGGATGAGGGCCTGCCATGTCTGGGTCTTTCATGATTTTGAGGCACATGTGGGTGGGTGGGGACTTTACTCTGGGTCCCATGATGCACCCCAGACACTGATATGAGGAAGTTTTCATATACATTTTATTAATTTTCTTTCATCTCTGAAACTTCTATTATAGAGAAAGAACAAATAGCAATATTAAATTATTTCCTTTAATTTATCCCCTTTTAATGTGCATGAATTTCATGCACCGAGCCACTAATGAGAAGATAAGTGAAAAGTATAAAAAAAAGAAAATTGTTTTGAAATATAAGAAGAAACAGTCATATATATTTGCTAGAGGTTAGCCACAGATTTATTTCTAAAGCTCATGAAGAATCACTGATTACACTTCTAGGTAATCAGTTAAGTGCAGATTCATAGACTTAACTAAAATCTGAGTGTAAGACCCAATATCCTCTTGAGGAAAAAAAAAGATACATAATAAGGACTGTAAAAATAAATGAAAGCCACCCATGCAACAAAAGATTATCCTGGCATATGCTCCAAGAGAAATTATTTGCAATGTATACCTATGAAATTAAATGAGATGATGCTGAGCAGCTTATAATTTCTAACTAGTTGAAATGTATGTAGTATTTACATAAGCATCCTTTTTTTCTATAATTAGATACACATCTATCAAGATCACTCTGACTTATAAAAATTAATATCATGCCATCTCATATAAACAAGCTGTTAATATTCTGTACCCAGTTACTAAATGTTGCTTTTAATGATGGTATTTAATATGACCTTGTATGTCCCTTTATAGTTAGCTAGAGGCCTGATGCACAGATTCATGCATTGGTGGGGTCCGTCGGCATGGGGGGAGGGTGGTTTGAGCTGAAACCAATCTCTGGGACTGGGGTGCAGGTGAAGCAGATTTGGGGCTGACAGTGCCCCAGCAGCAACCTAACCCACAGCTGATTCTGTGAGGAATTAGGCTCCCTCCTCTACTGGTTGTAACATCTGCCCCCTGGTAATCATTGTGCATCATAGCTACCAGGCAAATGGTCGAATTGTCCAGTGGTCACTTAAGCTTTTATATATGTAGATAATTTTCTGCTACTTGTGTTGCACTGAACTAGAAAATATTGTTACTTTTTTCTTATATATTTAATTTATGGTATTTCTACCTTCATGAGCAAAGACTGCATATTCCTTTGTAACTGTAGTCCCTAGAATTAGTAGCCAATAAATATTTATTGAAGTAATTTAAAGTTATGTATTTATTTATTTATTTGTTAAGAAATAAATAAAAAGAAGTACAAATGTTTAATTTTTTTAGTACTTTAAAGAAGTTTTAGAGAGAGAGGAAAGTAGAAGGAGAGAGAGAAAAGAGAGAGAGAGAGAGAGAGAGAGAGAGAAACACAGAGAGAGAGAAACACAGAGAGAGAGAAAAACATCAATGTGAGAGCAAAACATCTATGGCCTGCTTCCTGCACACACACACACACACTTATTGGGGTATCAAGCCCCAAACCTAGGCATATTTCCTGACCAGGAATTGAACTGGCAACCTTTTGGTGCACAGGACAACATCCAACCAACTGAGCGACATCGGCCAGGGCCAAGTACAATTTTTTTTAAGTGGATTAAGCAAACCACTGTTGAGTTCATAAGGATAGAAACTACATGCAATGAATGATACCTGTATATTTACTGATGGCTACTTTATATTCTAATAGATATATTGAATTTTATTTTTAAAATTTATTTTTCACTTACAGATCTCATTCAATATTATTTGTATTAGTTTCAGGTAAATAGCGTAATGGTTAGACAATCTAATACTGTACTTTACAAAATGGTCCCCCTGACATTACAAGTACCCAACTAGCACCATACATCATTATTAAAATATTATTGACTATATTCTCAATGCTGTACTTTATATCCTCTTGACTATTTTATAACTACCAATTTGTAGTTCTTAATCCGTTTAACTTTTTTAGCTTGCCCCCAACATCCCACTCCTCTGGGAACAATCAGTCTATTCTCTATATCTCTAAGTCCCTTTCAATTTGGTTTATTCACTTATTTTGCTCTTTAGAATCCACATGTAAGTGTAATCTTATTATATTTGTCTTTCTCTCTCTGATATATTTCACTTAGCATAATACCCTCTAAGTGCAGTCATACTGTCACAAAAGATAAGATTTCATTCTTTTTTATGGCCAAGTAATATTCCATTGTATATGTGTACCACTATTCTTTATCCACTTGTCTATCAATAGGTGTTTGAATTAATCCCATACCTTGGCTATTATAAATAACATTGTGATGAAAATTGGGATGCATATATTATTTAGAGTAGTTTTTTTTTTTGGGGGGGGGGGGTTCTTTGGATATATATCCAAAAGTGGAATCACTTTTTAAATATTTTGAGAAAACTTATACTGCTTTCCACAATGGCTGCTACAATCTGCATTCCTACCAACAGTGAATAAGGGTCTCCTTTTCTCTATAGCTGATAAATGTTTAAAAATTTCTAACTATAAGCTATATTTGTAGCCCTTTCGTTATTCATTATTAAAAGCAAAGCTAAGTGAAACCAAATTTGAGAAAGAAAACCTATAGTAATTAAAGAATGGGTTATGTGAGATAATAATTAATATCCTATCTAATAAAATATTACTATGCAAATTGACCATACCTCCATTATATCCACAAGCCACAACCACCATCCATGCCCATCAGTCAATCAGAACAAGTATGCAAATTAACCCAATCAAGATGGCTAGGGCCATAGAGAAGCAGGAGAGGATTGAGTTGCCCCTGGCGATGGAGGAAGCCAAGTTTTCTGCACACCCTGGCAGGCCCAGGCCTCAGTTTAAGGCAGCAAAGTTTCAATGGCTGGCACCACAGAGCAAGCAGGGAGCTTGGCTCCACAATGGCTACAAAGTTTCAATTGTAGAAGACAAATAAATTCCAGATACCAGGGCCTCTGCTTGGCTTGCCGGGGGCGGTGTGTGTGTGTGTGTGTGTGTGTGTGTGGCTGGCCTGCAAACCACCACAGTCCCCTTATTCAGGCCACCCTTTACCTCAAGGAAATACCCACCCTGATCCAGAACATTCTTCAGGTCAAACCAGCTGGCCCCCACCCATGTATCAGGCCTGAATCCTATCTAATAAAAGAGTAATATGCAGATTGACCATCATTCCAACACACAAGATGACTGCCCCCATGTGGCCAAAAAATACTGCCCCCATGTGGACACAAGATGACCAGCATAAGATGGCCAGCAGGGGAGGGCAGATGGCAGGGACCAGGCCTGCAAGGGAGGGCAGTTGGGGGTGATCAAGCCTGCAGGGGAGGGCAGAGGGGGGAGACCAGGCTGGCAGGGGAGCAGTTAGTCTTCAATCAGGCTGGCAGGGGAGTGGTTAAGGGGTGATCAGGCTAGCTGGCAGGGGAGTGGTTAAGGGATGATCAGGCTAGCAGGCAGAAGTGGATCAGGAAGGCAGGCAGGTGAGCAGTTGGGAGCCAGCAGCCTTGAATTGTGTGAGGGATGTCCGATAGCCCATGTAGGCCCGATCCGACCTGGATTGGGCCTAAATGGCAGTCGGACATCCCTCAAGGGGTCCCAGATTGGAGAGGGAGCAGGCTGGGCTGAAGGACAGCCCCTCCCCTGCCACCCCCTGAACGGATTTCCTGCACTGAACCTCTAGTGTATAATATTATTTATAATAATTCTATAAAGCAAAAACATTTCAACAAGTCTTGCATTGGTAAAAGCAGGGAATAAAGCACAGAACTTGGAGACACGGTCATGTCTATCTGCAGTATCCAATCTCTGTGGGCCTGTATCATACAGTATTAAACTTGTAAAATTTAGGATCGGGCCTAAATGAGCAGTCGTACATCCCTCTTATAACCAGGACTGCTGGCTCCCAACTGCTCGCCTGCCTGCCTTCCTGATGCCCCTAACTTATTCTGCTTGCCATCCTGATCACCCCCTAACTACTCCCATGCCAGCCTGATTGATGCCTAACTGCTCCCCTGCCAGCCTGTTTGCCCCTAACTGCCCTCCCCTGCAGGCCTAGTCACCCTTAACTTCCCTCCCCTGCAGGCCTGGTTACCCCTAACTGCTCTCCCCTGCAGGCCTGGGTCCCCCCCAAGTGCCCTTGCCTGCCAAATCTGGTAGCCTCCAACTTCCCTCCTCTGCCAGCCTGGTCACCCCTAACTGCCCACCCTTGCAGGCTTGCTCACCCCTAACTGCCCTCCTTTGCAGGCCTGGTCCCTCCGAAATGCACTTGCCTGCTGGCTATCTTATGGCAGCCATCTTGTGTCCACTCAGTGTAGCCAAGTGGGTAGCCATCTTGTATGTTGGACTGATGGTCAATTTGCATAATATTCTTTTATTAGATAGGATAGATGCCCAGTGTACAGGTGGGGGATAGCTGGTTTTCCCTGAAGGGTGTCCCGTATCAGTGTAGGAACTCCCTTGGGGCATGGGGCGGCCTGGGCGAGGGGTCTGCGGTGGTTGGCAGGCTAGCCATACCCCCTGGTGACCCAAGCAGAGGCCCTGGGATCTGAGATTTATTTATCTTCTATAATTGAAACTTTGTAGCCTTGAGTAGAACCAAGCCTCCTGCTTGTACTGTGGCCATAGCCATTTTTTGGGGGATTTATTTTTCTTCTTTAACTGAAACTTTGTAGCCTTGAGCAAAGGTCCAGACAGGCCAGGATGTGCAGAAAGCTAGGCTTCTCCCTTGCCGGGGGAAACCCAAGCCTCCTGCTCTCTTCATGGCCACACCCATCTTGGTGGGGTTAATTTGCATATACACTCCTGATTGGTTGGCGGGCATGGCTTGTGGGTATAGCAGAGGTATGATAAATTTGCATATTACTCTTTTATTAGATAAGATGCTATTATTTTTTGAGAATAATAACTTTTAAAAGCACATGCTGTTTACTTCTCTTCATCACTGTAGCTATCTAACTGCAACTTCTAAAAGCCACCATTATATAAGTAACCTTTCTAAAAATTATTTTAAAGAACTGTCTCTAGTCTTAGAATATTAGGCAAGCACAATAGAAAATATAAAAGTTCTTATTGAGCACTCAAATAAATTAGCAGCCTTTAAATTCGGCTTCTCTGCTACTAGTAATATTCTGCTACTATGAGGATGTAACTACTCTAGATTACCATTGTTGTCAACAAATATTTCTTCTAAACATTCTGAAATTTTCCTCTTACCTTTTAACTCATAGAATGGGTAACCAGTTACTTTCTTTAATCCATCAGATTCTCCTAGATTATATGCTTCTTGCAGTCAATATTATTACAATATTTTACAAAACTTTCTGTCACCCACAGTACATTCATGAATAAGTGTAAACTTGAGAATAATTAGTAAATCAAATGACAAACATTTAATGAGGCTTCTAAACTAGATCATATATTAGTAGACATTAAAATAATTTAAAACATATTTGGAATTCTTTAGGAAATTTAAAACTTAGGTTGATTAATATTACATATACACCCAAACAGTTAAATAGCAATTTAATATATAAATAACAGAGCGAGAAGCAGGGGAGTGGAAATAGGACCATTCAATAATATATTTCTTCTAGCTTTAGGAACCTCAGATCCTCAAATTAACAGTCTATGCATTTGCTGAAGTTTTAGGTAAGAACTCTATTATAAAGTGTATATTTTCTTATACACAAAAATTCAATTCTGTACTTTTAATTAAGTAGTAATTTCTGACCACTCTATCTTGTTAATCAGTTTATTAAAAAAAGTTTCCAAAATATTAACTATTTTTCTCTCTGCCATTTTGCTGCTCTTACCTTCAAATACATCACCATCTGTTAATGAGATAGAAATGACAGTGCACTAAATGCATATAAAATGCATTGTGCTGACACATTGTATTTCTACATTGAGAATTTCATCCTTAAAAAACTAACTTAATTAAATTTTGAATTTTTGTGTAATTTTTTTAAATTGGAAAACATCAATTAAAGCATGTACAATTGATTCTCCCCCATAGCAGAATAAAGATTAGTATTTTGTTAATGCAGTTATGTGTAAATAATTTTAAATTAATTTTTGATAAAGGGGAAGTTGGGGGGAGAGAGACATTGAAGTGAGAAACATCTATCAGTTGCTTCCCTACTGGATTGAACCTGACTGAAATTTAGGTATGTGCCCTCACTGAGTATCTTTTTAGTGTACAGAATGATGCTCCAACAAAATGAATGACCTGACCAGAGAACACACTTACATTTTTAATGATAAACAAAAGTTAATATTTTTTCTCTTGTGACTATAAAAATATCTTAATTAAAAAATAACAGCTATTGATAAAAGCATAGTCACTCTCTAGGGGAACAACTATAAGTAGATATATTTTAAAAGGCAAAGCAATGAATGCTTATTTATTTTAGAAATTGATATTACCATTTTTGATGTCCAATCTTATTAACACACTTTTAGACTACAGGAAGTATCCTGCCAGCATAGCACATAAGATTTGTTCCATATAAACAAAGTTTCTAAACCTGTTTCATGATTTTTAATTATACGAAAAATGTATATGTATATTTTAGCTAACATCTTATTTTTATCTAAAAGGAAAGAATATCTAGTAAATACAACACTTGGCCCCAAGCCCTAAATAAAGTATTGCTCAGTTAAGTAAAAAGCAATCACTATACTGAAAATAAAAATGTTATCCAAGTTGTTGAAAGTTTGCACTAATATAAAGGGAATTTTGTTGGCTGAGAAAACTACAATTATAGCAGTCATCATAATACTTGAAATTCTATTAAAATATTAATTAATAATGGAAACAGCATTTTAATGAAAATATGCATTTTGTATTTCCATAGGACCTTACAATGAAGCATATCTTGGAAGATTCTGGGATTTAAGGGCTGCAGGGTATATGTGAGCCTTGGGACTCACTTACTGACCTGGAGACCACCAGTACATTCTGGTGCAAGTTTTAACT
The DNA here is from genome assembly GCA_011751065.1 of Lasiurus cinereus. Classification (NCBI taxonomy): domain Eukaryota; kingdom Metazoa; phylum Chordata; class Mammalia; order Chiroptera; family Vespertilionidae; genus Lasiurus; species Lasiurus cinereus. The sequence goes on from JAAGEH010000307.1 coordinate 70,222,752, forward strand.
TTGATCAAGTATTCATAAAAGCTCCAGGCTTGTTAGATTCTACAGCTTGTGTATGTGGTTAAGGGGTAAAGTAAAAAATGAAAACTTTTATGACCTCTCAGTAGTAGAAATGATGAGACAGCTGTTGCTAATTGTGCCTGTAATTGCTACCTTCACGAAGAACTCCATGAGAATGGTGAACATGACTGCACCTGTCATTATTAGAATGGGAGTGAAGGTTTAAAAAAATGTAAACAGCCTGGCCAATGTTGCTCAGTGGTTGAGCGTCAACCTATGATTCCTGGTCAGGGCACATATCTAGGTTGCAGGCTCAATTCCCAGTGGGGGATATGCAAAAGGCAGCCAATCAATGATTCTCTCTCATAATTGCTGTTTCTATATCTCCATCTCCCTTCCTCTCTGAAATAAATAAAAATATATATTTTTAAATATAAACAATAAAAATCAAACAAAAAACACCCACAAAATGGATAAGGCCTTTGTGACAAGCTAAACATTCCAGACACTATTTTATAGAACTAAAGAAACATGCTGTCCAATTTATACTTCTAGATTGTTTCAGATATATTTTAGTGGTATGAATTTTCTAAACAGTGAATATTAGATTTGTCACTTTTTAAAAGTATGCCTGAATTTGCAATATCATTTACCTATAAGTTATTCTGACTAAGGAGCAAAGCTATCTTCTGTTGTATTTTGCAACTGCTGATCTTGTGTAAAAGATAGACTTTTATTATCTTTTTCTTTCCAGTAATTACTAGTGGTCTGAGAAAATCTTATCTGAAGTACCTGTTTTCTTGGGTACTGGCAAAAGACTATATATATATATATATATATATATATAATATTGCTTCAATAGTATCATAGTCTGAACTTCAAGTATCTGAAATTATGGTGGTACTGAATTGCAACTTAGGGGTAATTTCAAGGCAATTTCTTTTTAAATTATGTTATGAACACTCTAAGTATACCATTCTTTTATTTTTTTAATGGAATGCTGATTTACATTCCTTTGGGCAAAATGACACTTAAACTTGAATTAGTTATCAAAACCTCAAGCTGCTTTATAAAAATGCATATTTGTTGACATTTAAAACATTTAATAATAAAAATTTGTCCAAATTCCCTTAAAGTAATTGTCTGGTATTTCAGAATTACATTAATCTAAAAACTCCACTTCTGCCATCATAGAAAGAGTAACTATTTTTGTTCATCAAAACCAGATCCAGAGACAGAGAAGCATCGATCAGACCCTCAAACCTCAGAGGAAAGGCAGGGGAGGGGAGGGGTAAAGGGGAGAGATCAACCAAAGGACTTCTATGCATGCATATAAGCTTAACCAATGGACACAGACACCAGGAGGGTGAGGGCATGAGTAGGGGAATGGGAGGACAATGTGGGGATAAGGACACATATGTAATACCTTAATCAAGAAAGGAAAAAACTTATAAAATAAGAATAACTGGCAAAATCAATACTAGAATTGCAGAATGAGTCTCTATTAATCTAAACAAAGGACCTTTGCTTGTAGTGAAATTTTTCTTCTCATGGTAGCATCCTGTCAGAAAAGTCAACCTTTATAATTTCCATTGCCTGACAAAAGGAAAAGCAAGGGAAAAAGGCTAAACTGTCTGCAAGTCTCTCCGTGACGAAGAAAGCATCCACAGAGTGGAGAGGTACAGATGCATTTTTAAAGGTCACATTATGTTTGCATACAACTTCTCAGTTTCCTTTGGTAAATCCATATTCCATCTTATACCCCCACCTGATAAATTTCTCAGATAGAACTGGTTTTATTAACTGCCTGCTTCCAGTCTAGAAGCAGGTTGGAAAGTTACAATATGTAGGTACCTCTCTGTTTCCCACTACTCTCACTCTTTCTCTCTGTTAATCCTCACCCAAGGATATTTTCCCATTGATTTGTAGGGAGAGTGAAAGAGAGAGGTAAAGACAGAGAGAAACACATTGATTGGTCACCTCCTGCAGGAGCCTGGACCAAGGCTCTGGTCTGGAACCAAGGTACTCGCCCTTGACTTGAATCAAACTCGGGACCCACCCTTTGGGCTTCAGATGTACACTCTAACCACTTAACCAAAAGGCTGGCTTTCTTTCTTTTCTTTTCTTTTCTTTATTTTTTTTCTCCTTCCTTCCTTCCTTCCTTCCTTTCTTCCTTCCTTCCTTCCTTCCTTCCTTCCTTCCTTCCTTCCTTCCTTCCTTCTTTCTTTCTTTTTTTTAAATATATTTTATTGATTTTTTTACAGAGAGGAAGGGAGAGAGATAGAAAGTCAGAAACATCGATGAGAGAGAGACATCGATGAGAGAGAGACATCGATCAGCCGGCTCCTGCACACCCTACAGTGGAGATGTGCCCGCAAGCAAGGTACATGCCCCGGAACGGAATCGAACCTGGGACCCTTCAGTCCGCAAGCCGACGCTCTATCCACTGAGCCAAACCAGTCTCGGCTCTTTCTTTCTTTCTTTCTTTCTTTTCTTTCTTTCTCTTTCTCTTTCTTTTTCTTTCTTCCTCCTCCTCCCCCCTCCTTCTCCTCCTCCTCCTCCTCCTTCTTTTTTCTTTCTCTCTCTCTCTCTCTCTCTCTCTCTCTCTCTCTGTCTCTCTCTCCCCCCTCCTCCCTCCCTCCTTCCCTCCTCCCTCCCTCCTTTCTTTCTTTCTTCATTTATTTATTTAAAAATTGATTTTAGAGAGAGGAAGAGGGAGGAGAAGAGAATATCGACTACAGAGAGAAACATGGATTGGCTGCCACCTGCATGGCCCCTATTGAAGATTGAGTCCACAAACCAGGCATGTGTCCTGACTGGCAATTGAACCAGTGACCTTTCGGTGCATGGGATGATGCTCAACCAACTAAACCACACTGGCCAGAACAAGAAGAAACACTTTAAAAATGCAATGTTATTATAGCTGTGTATAGTAGAGATACATTAAACTTTAAAAGTTTCCAACTTCTAAAAGCAAGATTATCATTTACAAAGTATCTAAAGTATCACTGACAAAATGATTTAAAATTGATATAGCATCTGTTTTTGCAGGTGGAAAAACCTAATAAAATCTTACATAGTGTTTATATACACTTCCAGAGTGTTCATATTTCTTAGCATTATTTTCTTAAGACTTCAGGTTTCTGAGATCATTAACAGGAAATATATTAGACCTTCTCGAAGCTATTTAACAATATAATTTCAGAAGTAATAAATTGGTTGTTAAAGAGATTCAGTGAACACATATAATTTAAATGCTATGTAATTTAAGTAATCCTTAGGTACTGAAATGCATCCTCTTAATTTCATTGAAAGTTAGGCCACAGATAGAGCTTAACCTTAGTTTAATGTATAACTAAATTAATAGGTTGAGAGCAAGATTTTTGTTTGCTTGTTTTTAAACAAGTATATATATAAAATTACTTTATAATTAAATTAATAAGTTGAGATGAAGGTTTCTGTTTGTTTACATGTATTTGAACCTTTAACATAGCCATGATCATTTATTCCCTAATAAATATAGTTTATTAAGGCAAGCAAATTGAACCCAAAGATTAGTGCTCTGATTAAAGTTGAAAGTAAAAATCTGCATCAGGTGTATACTTTTAGTCCTATTTTTCTGTTCTCTATAAGTCAAACAATCTCCAAAAAAATCTGAGTTTTAAATAGTTAAATTTGCATACATGGAGAGCCATTCTCCAAGTATTATTTTTTACTGATTAGAATGGACCAACAAAAGGTATAAGCTGCTTGTTGTAACTGACAGACTCCCTTACTTTCCTCAACTGATACTTTCTGTAGGTATTAATTTGCATTTACGAGGTTCAAAAAACGTGTTGATTTGCTCTGCATTGCAATCTCATAAGTAATAGTAGTACTAGCAGCAGAACTTATTATTGTTACTAGAGGCCTGGTACACAAAATTTAGTGCACTGGGGGAGGGGGTCCCTCAGTCTGGCCTGCCCCTCTCACAGTTCAGGAACCCTCAGGGGATGTCCTACTGATGGTTAGGCCTGTTTCCTGGAAAGGCAACCAGTCAATCTGGGGAAGGCACCACCCCCATTACCCTCTTGCTCCTGCTGCCTCTGGCTTTCCTTTGCAGGAGGTGACTGGACAGACCAGGGGAAGGTGATGCCCCCATCATGCCTCTGCTGCTACCACTGCCAGCCACTGCAGTTGTCTGAGCCTCAACTTCTCGCAGCAGCAGCCAGCATCCGAGGCTTGCCTGAACCTCAGGCAGCTGCTGCGGCTTTGTCCAATAGGCCATCCAGAAGACATCTACTCTAGCATATTATCCTTTTATTAATATAGATAGTAGTATTGGCTCCATTTTGCAGATGAAGAAAACTGAAGTTGGGAGAATTTAATGGGTAAGTTTATAGGCTCTGAAGTTACACAGTCAGGGTTTGTTTTGCAGTTCCATCTTTTATCAGGTGTCTAACCTTGGGCAATTCATTTAATTTTCTACACATGCATGTTTCTGTGAATTAGAAATAATAACAGTATTCATCTCAAAGTGTGAATATTACATAAACCAGTGTACAAAACGTGCTTGGAAAAGTGCCCAGAACTTAGAAAGTGTTCAATAAATATTACATATTCTTCTTCTCCTCATTATTTTTCCTTGTTATCAAGATTATTATTATTTTCATCAATATTATACAGTAAGTGTAATATTGTCCAGGATTTAAACTTAATCCTCTGTGGTATCAAAGTGCATAGACTTAAACATTTACCCTTGAAACACTTCAACAAGTATTCTGATTATGTTTGCTTAAATATTCATAAATATATTTATATGGCCCCAATGCATTAATTTTTGAAAACTATTTTTGAAATGTGTTCTGATAAGTGCTTTTATTTTGAGATATATTTAATACCAATAAAATAATAAAACATTACTTTTCTAGAACTCTATTCATACTAAATGTTCTTATTAGTTCAAATTCTATCCCTGAAGTTCTACAAAATATAGCAATATTAAATTTTGTGTTTGCAATTATTCAAGTTGAGAGTTTGATTTAATGGGTTATTTAAAACCACATGTAGGAATTCAAGTGTGTTTTTATAAATAAAATATATTTTTAAAATATCTGATGTTGATCTTTTAAATAAATCAATTGAAACTTGGTTATAGAGTAAATAACAGAAAACTAATGTTTGCACTTAAAAGTTTTTAAATTGAGAATTTGGACCAAAGTAAATTTATCTTTAATATTTTAAAATGCAGTATTAATTACATGAATAATGTTCTATTTTTCAAATATACATAAATTCATGAATTTTAACAGATTTTTCCAAGTAAAAATTTCCCATTTCTCTTTTTTTAAAAAAAAGCTAGCTATTTATTTAAATTCAGAAACTATTCTATATTAACTTTAGTAATATCTGAATCAATATCTAATATACAGCAAATGGAAAATTGTGTATGATTAAACAATAACCCAAAATGCATTCTCTATAGTTAACTTCCTTCTGATATAGACTGCATATGATTTTGATTAATATTTCTCTTTTAATACAACTTGGATTTTCTAAAAGATACTTTCTGATGTACAAAACATTATTATTTAATAATGACTGCTGGTTAATAATAACATAATAAGAGTTTGTCAGATGCAATTTGGAATATTATTTCATAAGCAAAAATTAACATTAAAAGATAAAGGCATTATATATAAACCAGAGGCCCAATGCATGAAATTTGTGCAAGAGTAGGCCTTCCTTCCCCCAGCTGTCAGCACTGGCTTCCCTCTGGCACCCAGGACCCGGGCTTCTTTCACAGCCCTGGCTTTGTCTAGAAGGATGTCTGGTCTAATTAGCATATTAAATTTTTATTATTATAGATTTTACATTAAATTATCATTTTATTTCTGAAAATGTCAATATTCAATGTCATTATTATTATTTTGAAAGAAATGTTTTCAAAGTGACTTTATCCTTAGAAAGATTTTGATTCATTCCTGGAAAACCATGCTAGTGGTAGTTGAACACTGGACTTTGTTTCAAAATTAATAATAGCATTATTATTAATGCATTAGAATTTTCAAATAGTCTGCTTTTTAGCTTCCTATTTTAGAGTGGAAATTGAGTTTGGAAGATATAGCCCAAGTTCTAAAAAGTCAAAATGAAAACATATACAAATCCTGTTGATTTTTGGTGATGTCAATTGAACACAATGAGATTTGCAGAAGATTCAAATCTATTGTTAGAAAATGTCAGTGCAGTTGAAAAGATCTAAATAAGTTCCTTGGTAAAGTTTTATCAAAATTACTCTAAAGGTAGATTTGGAAATAGGATGTTTTCTCCTGCAATAAAATTGTTACCCAAGAGTTATGAAACATTATAAGTAACATGGACTTCATAAAATATTAAGATAGTTTTCTTATTCAAATGTGATTTATATCCTTAACTTGTAAATTACATTTAAAGTTTAATTGATTATGGATTTAAAAGCCTTTCATGATATAGTACTAGAAGAAGTAGACCAATAAATTCAGCTTAATTATAATATGGGGGGTGTTCCAGGACTGCTTTAGTATTTTTTAAAATGCATATCTAATTTAATTACATTAAAATGCCCCATTTATTATAACCTTAATTATACATTTGTCCATTCATTTAGAAAGTATTTATTGAACCACTACTATGTGTTCAGCACATGTTCAGCACTCTTCAGAATGGCATTTCAAGACAAATAATTTATATACTTTATTGTGGGAGCAGGATACACACACACACACACACACACACACACACACACACACATATATATGTATATATATATATATATATATATATGAATGATTTTTTAAATGGTGATGTAGCCCTGGCCGGGTGGCTCAGTTGGTTGGAGCATTTGGTCCTGTGCACCAAAAAGATTGTGAGTTCGATTTCCTGTCAGGGCACATACCTAGGTTGTGGGTTCCATCCCAGGTCTGGACATATATAGGAGGCAACTGATCAATGTCTCTCTCTCTCTCTCTCTCTCTCTCTCTCTCTCTCTCTCTATCTCTATCTCTATCTCTCTCTCTCTCTCTTTCTCTCTCATGTTTCTCTGTCCCCCCTCCCCCTTCTCTCTCTAAGAACATATGCTCCAGTGAGGATAAAACTGAAATTTTAAAAAACTATTTGGGAGAAAATGATATAATGTCTATAAAGTTTTTGCCTGACTGCATGGAATGCAACTTCTGTTCTTAGATTTCTGTGACCTCAGGAGTCTACCAGCTGAAATTTATAGACTGGAGCACATTTTACAAAGTCAGAGAGAGAGGAGAAAAGTTGAGAGGAAACATTTTGACAAGAAATTTCAATCTAGAAATTTTAGAATTCTCCTCTATCATAAATTTTTACAAATATTATCTAAGAGAGGCAACAGTAAGGCTATGTCTACATTGGTTAGCTTATTATTACCTATTTATTAACTAACAAGTTGGCTTAACTATTTTCTCTTTTTACTTTTTAAAATATCCTTTCATAAATTGATGTTTTTACTTAATTACCAAATTGATCATGTGTGCTAGTGCTGTCTAAACACAAAATATTTATATCTGTATGTGCTTACTCCATGCAGTAAGATAAGAATAGGCATCATGGAGAAGCAAAAAGCAGTATAATTCTAAAAAAAAAAAGGAAACAAGGGAGAAAGGAGCAAACTTGTGAGAATGTTAGTATATTCTATTTCAGCATGATCAGGATATACTATATAATTATTATGTTTATACTAGAGGCCCAGTGCATGAATTTGTGCATGGGTGGGGTCTAGCTCGCCTGCCCTGATTGGGGTCAATCGGGCTGGGCTGGCCAGGGAGAGGAGATACTGAAGGTTGGCAGGCAATTTCTGCCCTGAATGGGGTAGGGGGGTGGCGATCAGAAGTGGGGCTGGCTGGAGGGGCTGCAGGCTGTTGGCCAAATGGCTCCGCCCCGTGGTCAAACTCTAGGTCAAATTCCTGGTTAAGGGGACCATATGCATATTAGCTTTTTATTATATAGGGTTTCCTAAAACATATGAAACAACATGCATTCTTAATGCTGAGCCAGGAAGAATCAGATGGATAAAAAATTTTGCGGAAAGAATAATCAATTGCACATCCTATATAATAACAGGCTAATATGCAAAGCAACGAAACAATGGCATGACTGATCACTGTGATGTACACTGACCACCAGGGGGCAAATGCTCAATGCAGGAGCTGCCCCTGTAATCAGTGCATCCCCACAGGGAGAGTGCCTCTCAGCCAGAAGCCAAGTTCAGAGCTGGAGAGCACAGCAGCAATGACAGGAGTCTCTCCCGCCTCCACAGCAGCACTCAGGAGGTCCAACTGCCAGGGAGTTGGCCTATGCCTGTAGTAAGACATCCCCCAAGGGCTCCTGGACTGTGAGAGGGTGTAGGCCTGGTTGAGGGTTGTCCCCCCTCCCACCACCACCACAAGGTGCATCAGGCCTCTGGTTTCCTATAATTCCCCATTATTTTTAGTAGAAAGTCAAAATTTGGCAGATGAGCACTCTGCCTCCTTTACATTTTAAAAAGAAAACAAGGGCTGTACTATTATAATTTTGAAAAAAAAATTATTGTCTATTTTTAATTGCCTAACTGCCAATTCCTATGAGAATTATTTTCCCCTCAATCACTAGTTCAAGTATGCATGATATCACAATGCACAAATAGTAATGCAACAAGTAGGAGAGATAAGAAAATCCCTCTCTCTTGATCCTCCTGGTATACTGAGTACTAATGAGATTTAATTTCTAAAGTACTGCCTGTAGTTCTGCCAACAATGGATACTACATGAAACAGAAAAAAAAAAGACCAATCAACAGAGACTCAGGTGAAATCATAACCTAAGCCAGAGTGATCCCTCTTTTTGGAGGTCAGCATCATTTGCATGGTTAAGTATCAATAACAGCAGAAAACATCTCAAATAAGGAGTTAACAGGGCTACAGTCTAAGCCTCACTCCTACAACTTCTAAATATGCCATTTATACAATAATTATCTGAGATGAACTGCAAAGAATAGTCATAGTCTGAGTTGACCTGAACCAGGGAACCAAATATTTGGGAGAATTTCCAGGAGAGGGTTTGCATGTGGCTTTAACAAAGGCAGAGAAGCAGGATTCCAACTGCAGGGAAGCCAAAGAGGAGTGATGAAGGGCACAGTCAGTTCACATCTTTTCTCCCTTCTGATTCTTTAGGATGTGACGAGTTGCTCTTTTGAGTGGCAAATTACTATCCCACTCCTATAGCAGAAGCAATTTATATATTTTTTTACTTTTTTAATCCTCACTAAAGATATGTGTATTGATTTTTAGAGAGAGAGAGAAAAAGGGGTAGAGAGAGAGAAACATTGGTCAGTTGCTCTCACAATCCAGGAGCCCTTGGGGGATGTCTTACTACAGGCATAGGCCAACTCCCTGGCAGTCGGACCTCCTGAGTGCTGCTGTGGAGGCCGGAGAGACTCCTGAACTGGGGATCGAACCACCAACCAAGGCATGTGAACTGACCAGGAATTGACTCAGCAACCTGTTGTTTTTTTTTGTGTGTGTGTGACAATGCTACAATCACCTGAGCCATCCAGTTGGGGCAACATTGGCCATCTTAATCATTTTAGAGCACATTTCTTAGCTTGTCTTTGTAAATAAATTTTGTGAAAGTAAGCTATTTTTAAAGATCTATGAGTCCTGGATATTATTGCAAACAGTACTTTAAAAGGAACCTTATGGTTGGAAATCAATAGTGTATTCCAGCAGATTTGCTTATCAAAATCTTTGAGAAAACATTTATGAGGCCAAGACCGGTTTAGCTCAGTGGATAGAGCGTCAGCCTGCGGACTGAAAGGTCCCAGGTTCGATTCCAGTGGGGGGGGGTATGTACCTTGCTTGCGGGCACAACTCCAGTAGGGGTGGTGGTGCAGGAGGCGGCTGATCAATGTCTCTCTCTCATCGATGTTTCTGATTTTCTATCCCTCTCCCTTCCTCTCTGTAAAAAATCAATAAAAATATTTTTTTAAAAGAAAACATTTATGAGGTTTTACAGCTGAAATTTATGTTTTTTCTTTTCCAGTGAAGGAGTCATAGTTAGTAGTCATGCCTGTACATGGAAGCACACTTTAAGAAATATGGATAGAGAAATTAAAAGAAAGGTGAAATTCTATTTTCTACATGTTGAGATAAGAGTAACAGTAAGTTATTTACAAAATTTTAAGTAGAAGAACATATAAGTAAGATTTTTTTTAAGTTATTTTCTTAGGAGTTAGCTAGAAACAAATCTAGATTAAAGTTTTCTTGAAGTAAAAAAATAAAAAATACACATTTCCTTACTATAAATCACCACAGTAATTCATTAATTATTAACTAATGAGTTGCTTAATATCTTGTTACTTGTTCACATTGGATATTTAACTGACTAATGGCATTGTGTTTATTTTTTAACTCTGCTCTCCAATAATTCTGAATATTACTAAATTCTCTCATGTATTCTTGGTTATTCATGTTCAGATTAGAACCAAATCTGCTTCTTTCTTGAGTATTTGCATAGGAGTAACTCCCTTTTCTTAATATTTAAACTTAAGTGAGAAGTAAATGATAAATTTACATTTGAGAGAATCTCAGTCATTTTAACATCTAGTTACATGTCTTCCTTAAATTTGAATTCAAGAAAGCTGGAAAAGGTTGGTAGCTAAAGAAAGCATTTGTTTTTGTAATTATTATTATTTTCTACCTCAAAGTAATGAACTATTACCAATAGTGACTATTTTTTCCTTCCACTTTTCTCCTCTTCTTCCTCCTCATCATTATCTTATATTTATTAAGTTTTTACTATATTCCTGTCAATATTTTAGGTATTTTTCATCTATTACATCATTTAACATTCACAATAGTCCTGGAGGCTAAGTGTATGTATATTCCCTAATTTATAGATAAGAACATTAGGATGAGTGATTAGGTACTGTAGGAAGATCCCACAATTTAAGTGACAAAGCAAAGAATCAAATCCAGGCATTCCGATCTGCAAAAGCTGAATTCTTAATTACTATGCTCTTTGTATCTCATACATTTACTACATATCTTCCTATACATGTATATTTATTTTTTAAATATTTTTAGTTCATATTATACATACATACACATGCACATATGATGCATATAAGCATATGTCCATGTCTGTGTGTATGCATATACTCTTTGATAGTATTTGGAAACATGTTTATTATGATGACTTTTTTTATGTCAAGGTTTATAGGCCCACCGATGAGAAATTGTTCCAAAGAATTAACAGCAATTAATATTGAATAATTGTAGACATTAGTTAATCTCCAAGAAAATAGCAGGAGGTGGATGAAACACTTAACTTTCATCATTCTTTAGCTCTGGATACTGATTGTGGTTGAAAATTAATTTAACCTGATCTAATAATGAAAACAAACATTTCCATAAATGCATTTCCTGTCTCATGGTTGAATCTCTGTTTTGTCCAAAATAATCTTATATTCACAATTGATTTTTCTTTTTAGTTCCAAGGATATGTTGATATGAATTACCTTAGTCACTGTACAGATATAGAGTTACAATCACCACCATTTGTTTATAGTTTTATAGATAAGCTTCCACAACCTCCCCTTTTGCTATACACATATTTAAAATTATCAGTACACAATTTTAAAATTATTTTAGAAACAATTGCAGAAAATAATTTAGCTGTATTTTTATACAATTTTTCAAAAACTCAAAGAACATTTAAATCTATATTTGTAACCTCGCCAGGCCTGATAATTTCTAATCCTGTATAGCCTAACTACAAGTTATCCCCCCAGAAATGTGTACATACTTTAATAGCTGATAGCTCAATTTTGAAAATGAAATGTATTTTAATTATACATTTACAATTAAATGCCTTCATAATTATTAAATACTAGAGGCCCAGTGCATGAAATTTGTGCCTGGGTAGAGTCCCTAGGCCTGGCTGGTTATCAGGGCCAATTGGGGCCATTCTTTCTCTGGCTGCTGGCTGCCAGCCAGGGCCTGCCTTCATTCCACACAGCGACCTGGCGGTCAGCACATGTCATAGTGGTAGAACTCCCAGTCAGTCAAACTCCCGAAGGCACAATTTGCATAGTAGTCTTTATTATATAGGACTGTTTGCAATAAAGTCCAGGACTAGGTGGGAGGGAGGGTTTACTCCTGGACAGTTGTCTAGGGAAAGAAGAAGTCCTGGTTTACAAATGAAAAAAAAAATAAATTGGTGTCTACTTTCTCATTTTGTTTTACTTAGAAAAAATGAAACCTTATTAGTTATGACACATTTTTAAATTGGTCACCATATCATAGAAAACAGCAGAATATGGTTAACCACTATCTTAAGATCTTAGTTTGCCTGTTAATAAAATTAAGAAAAACAACTCCCCTATAGGAAAACTCCTAAATACTAACTTGAAGGGATAGAAATATTAATTCATAAATGACATGCTATTGAAACACACAACTTTTGAAAATAGATGTCATAATAATGTAAATAGTGAGAGGGAGAAAATAATCAAGTACCAATGTATCACATTGAAAGAAACGATGTATAAGTTCATTTACAAAGAAAGAGAAGGTGTGAACATCAGTAAAAAGGCAGACAACGATGTATCCATGATATCACAGCTATTCACATTTTACTCCTCTTGGCCACACCTACCAGTATTCCACTGAATTGGGTCTGAATGCAAAGAGTACTCTACAGAAAGAACTTACAAAACAAAGCACATAGTTTAGTCATGCCAACTTCAAACCTCACCTTTGGTACAGATTGCTGATACTGGCAACATGAGCTCAATCTCATCTGACTCAGGGAAGTATAAGAACATGAAAGATGCCAGATCTAGCCTTTTAATTCTCAATAATATCAGTTTTTCTATGTGACCATAATAATTAATTATTCATTAATCATTCATAAATGTATTTAAATTTCCTTTCAACTTATCTTTTCTAAAAATATATTTTATTCATTTTAGAGAGGAAGAAAAAGGGAGAGAGAGAGAGAAATATCAATGTTAAAAAAGAATCACTGATCGGCTGCCTCCTGCACATCCCCTCATGGGGATTGTAACCTGGACATTTGTCCTGATCAGGAATCAAACCATGACCTCCTGATTCATAGGTCTATGCTCAACCACTGAATCACATCAGCCAGGCTCAACTTATTCTTAAATTAGGCCATAATCCTGAATAAACTTTATACCTGTTAAAAATTAACAAATATTCGCATTTATTTGGTCCTGAAAGAGACCAAAGAGACCCCAAAAGGTTGGAGTATTGGGGAATTTGGTAAAATCCCCAGGTAATATATCCATATGTCTCATTGTGATAGATTATGTTAACATATCCTTGTTCATTCTCCTTCCTTATAAAAGTCTCTCCAGTATCTTAATAACCTTAGTTATTTTCTCTTAGATGTTTTTCATTTAAAGATATTTTAATATATTTCCTTCCTGAGGTCTGCCAACTTTAATATCACAAAAATCTCTAGCTGTAAACATACTATAGATTTAGGACTCAGGATACCTGTTTCTCTCTAGAAGTCTTCCTGATAAGCCCAGGATATTTTTAGAAGTTGTTTTGGTCAGTGTCTTTAAGAAAATGACAGGGGGAGCTGAAAAATGATGGCGGAATAGACAGACGCATCTGGAGCTTTGTTGCTGGGCAGAGGGAGAGAGAGCAGCTGAGAGTCACACTGGGAGTGTTTGTTGGCAAGTTAAGAGTCAGTTATCCTCCAGGAGAAGGTGGGGGATTGCTGAACAGGGCTCTCCTGGCCAGGAAGTCCCACTGCCACGGGGTTTTTGTCTGCCGGAGCCACCAGCGCAAATGCGGAGACCACGCCATCTTGCAGAGGGAGGTGGATGTCTGTGGCAGTCTGAAAGCTGCAGCTGAAGCATCCACTTAACAGCTGGGGACCCAGAACACTGCTCTCCAATCGGTGCAGACACGCGGGCAGCGGATTCAAAGATCCACAAGGCACACAGAAAGGTCAGATTTCACCTGGGATAAGGTGAGGTCTCCTACCCCCGCAGAACAAAGATGCACACACTGTGGGAACCGGGCTGCGGGAAAGCTGCTTCTGGAGAGGTCCGTGGATGTGGGGCGGGGCATGATCCCTAAGTGTGGAAGCAAACTCTCGGAGGTGTTGACAGAGGGGAGCTCTAGAAAACAACTCATTTTGATCTGAGGCAGAAGGACAGCCTGGGAGTTATTACAGTGTCCCGGCTGCAAAATCCCCACAAACCGGTTTTGAGAACCACAGAGTAGCAGGATCTTAGTACAACCTAGAGAGGTGCTGTGCTTTGTCTCAGAGGTCAATTCCGAAACACTGCCATCCATTGGATGATGCACAAATTGACTCTCGCTTAACCACAAAACAATAAAGAGATTAAGAACTCAGCAGTGGAACACAGGGAACTGCAATACCCTCCCTATTGGGAAACAGGAGTGCCAAAAAGAACAATGGTGGGAGTGAATGACCATTCTATTTTTTTTTTCTTTGTTTCTTTTTCTTTTTTTAAATTTTTTATTTTACTTATTTTTTTCAGTTTTCCATATTTTAATTAAAAAACTCTTTTTTTCTTTCCTCCTCAATTAATTTTACCTTTTTAATTATTACATTTTTGCTTTCAACTAGTATTATTACTACTATTTTACCTTTTTGGAAAAAAACAAGTGTCATTTTGTTTTCTCTTATTTTACTTTGGGATTAGAGTTCTACATTCTGTTTTCATCTTTACTTTAGCAAAATTTTACTCCATCTCAAGTCTACCTTTATGCCAACACTTTCCTCCTAACTTTCCCCACTTTGTTGTCTTGTTTCTATTTCCCTTTTCCAACTTTAGATTCTCCCTATTCTTTCTCTTTACCTGGTTAAAATTTCACCAAACATATATCTAATTTCAAATCCCCTACTACAAACTCATACAAACCTCTCTCTTCTATTCTTCACTATCCCAAAAGTTGTTTTCTCTATGCCCTTTTGTTGTTATTTGCCTGAATGGTGATTATATAGATTTTTTGTACTTTTTTGTGAGATTGTTTTAGCTTATTCTACTTGTTTTATTTTGCTTATTGTTTACTTTGTTTTGGTTAGTTTTCTACCACTCTTTTCCCTCGCCTACCTCGATACCAGTTGTTATTTGTAGTTTGTATTAATCTCCAGGTACTGGTTGCTGGCCTTCGTTGGGATTAGTAACTGTTCTATTAGACTTTTCTCCTGACATCTATATTTTGTTCCCCTTTTCTCTCTTATCCTCTTTCTTTTCTCTCTTTTTTTCACTTTCTTTTTTCTTCTTCTTCTTCTTCTCCTTTTTATTGTATTATTTTATTGTATTTTTTGTTCATTTATTTTTTTTTCTCCTTCTCCCAATTTGATTTTGGCACTTCTTTCCTTTATTTTTTCCTCATTTTCCTCTTCTTCTTCTTTCTCTCCTTACCCCTAATTTGTCTATCATTGGTGGTCACCTTATTGGTGATTATTAACATCATAAATACATTTTGGTTCAGTGCCTTGTGTACTGTACCTGGTCCTGTTGTAGTTTGTGCTTTTGAATCAACCTAAGAGAGAGAACTACATAACCAGACACCCGGAGAAGAAAGGCCATGGGCAGAAGAAGAAACAGCCCACATATGACAGATAAACAGGTATCACCAGAAAAGGAAGTAAACAAAATAGAAGCAGAAATAAGCTTGCCAGAGAAAGAGTTCAGAGAAATGATCATAAGGTGGATGAAAAGAATGGAAGACAAATTTGACAATATGACTAAGAACCAAGAGGAAATGAAGAAGAAGCAAGAAGAAATGCAAGAAGAAATAAAAAATGACATCACGGCTTTAAATAACTCAATAGAAAGCATCAAAAGTAGACTAGAAGAAGCAGAGGACTGCATCAGTGAGCTAGAGGACATGGTAGGAAAAAAATACCCAAGTACAGCAACTTCTAAAAAAAAAATTAAAAAGCAAGAGGAGAGCCTAAGGGAACTTTGGGATAACACACACACAAAAAAAACCGACATCTGTATAATTGGGGTTCCAGAAAGAGTGGAAACTGAACAAGGATTAGAGAACCTGTTTGAAGAAATAATGACAGAAAATTTCCCCAATATAAGAAAGAAAAACCCCACACAAACGTAAGAAGCTCACAGAGTCCCAAGCAAAATAAACCCCACAAAACCGACACCAAGGCACATTATAATTAAATTGGCAAACACCAACGACAAAGCAAGAATCTTAAATGCGGCCAGAGAGAAACAGAAAGTTACCTACAAAGGAACCCCCATAAAACTAGCTACTGATTTTTCAACAGAAACTCATCAGGCCAGAAGGGAATGGAATGAAATATACAAAGTCATGCAAAGGAAGGGTCTGAATCCAAAAATACTGTACCTTGCAAGGCTTTCAACCAAAATTGAAGGTGAAATCAGAAGCTTCACAGACAAAAAAGGACTAAGGGAATATATTTCCACAAAACCAGCAATGCAAGAAATGTTAAAGGGTCTGCTGTAATAAAAAGAAACAGGAAGCGAAGAAGGAACTCTGGGCTAAAGACTAAATATGGCAACAGATAAACACCTATCAATAATAACTTTAAATGTAAATGGATTAAATGCTCCAATCAAGAAAGATAGGGTAATCGATTGGATAAGAAAACATGATCCACATATCTGCTGTCTACAAGAAACCCACCTCAGGAAAAGAGATGCACACAGATTGAGGATGAAGGGATGGAAGATGGTATTTTAGGCAAATTAAAATGAAAAAAAAAGCTGAGGTTGCAATACTTATATCTGACAAATTAGATCACAAAGTGAAGGACATTTTAAGAGATAAAGAAGGCCACTTCATAAATCTAAAGGGAACAATCCAAGAAGAAGAAATAACTCTGGTAAACATATATGCACCCAATATAGGAGCACCTAAATACATAAAAAAAAAAACTCCTGGAGGGTATTAACAGAGAAATTGACAGCAATACAAGCATAGTAAGAGACTTTAATACCCCCCTGTCACCATTGGACAAATCCTCTAAACAAAAAATCAGCAAGAAACATCAATCCTAAATGACTCACTAAACCAGATGGAATTAATTGACATCTTCAGAACATTTCCCCCTAAAGCCACAGAATATACATTTTCTCCAGTGCACATGGGTCATTTTCAAAGATAGATCATATATTGGGTCATAAGAAAAGTCTCTTCAAATTCAAGAAGATAGAAATAATATCAAGCATTTTCTCAGACCACAGTGGCATAAAACTGAAAATCAACTCTAATAAAAACAATAGAAAGAAATCAAACACATGGAGACTAAACAGCATGCTATTAAACAAGGACTGGGTAACCAGAAAGATCAAGGAAGAAATAAAAAACATCATGGCAACAAATGACAATGACAACACAACAATACCAAATTTATGGGACACAGTGAAAGCAGTCTTGAGAGGGAAATTCATAGCCCTACAAGTCTACTGCAAAAAAAAACAGGAAACCTCTGGTAATAAATTACCTAACCCTACAACTCAAAGAGCTAGAATGAGAGCAACAAGAAAAGCCCAGTGTATGCAGAAGGAAGGAAATACTGAAGATCAGAGTGGAGATAAACAACTTGGAGACAAAAGAAACAATTCAAAAGATCAACAAAACCAAGAGGTGGTTCTTTGAAAGGATAAACAAGATTGATGGACCTCTAGCCAGGCTCACCAAGAAGCAAAGAGAGAAGACCCAAATAAACAAAATCAGAAATGAAAGAGGAGAAATAACAACAGACCCCGCCAAAATACAAAGGATTGTTAAAAAATACTATGAACAACTCTATTCCAACAAATTGGACAACCTGCAAGAAATGGACATTTTCCTAGAAAAATATAACCTTCCAAAGCTCAATGAGGAGGAATCTAAACATCTCAATAGTCCAATAACTATGGAAGAAATAGAAGCAGTCATCAAAAAGCTTCCAGCAAATAAAAGCCCAGGACCAGATGGCTACACAGGAGAGTTTTTCCAAACATTCACGGAAGAATTAAAACCTATCCTACTCAGACTATTCAAAAACATTCAAGAAGAAGAAACACTTCCAAACACCTTCTATGAAGCCAGCATCACCCTAATACCAAAATCAGATAAAGACAACACAATGAAAGAGAATTATAGGCCAATATCTCTCATGAACATAGATGCAAAATCCTCAACAAAATTCTAGCAAATAGGATCCAGCAGTACATCAGGAAGATCATACACCATGACCAAGTAGGATTCATCCCAGGAATGCAGGGATGGTACAATATCCGCAAATCAATAAACGTGATACATCACATGAACGAATTGAGAGATAAAAATCACATAGTCATATCAATTGATGCAGAAAAAGCATTTGACAAAATCCAACATCGTTTCTTGATAAAAACTCTCAACAAAGTGGGAATAGAAGGAGCATAGCTCAACATCATAAAAGCCATATATGATAAACACACAGCTAACATCATACTCAATGGGCAAAAACTAAAATCATTTCCCCTAAGAACAGGAACAAGACAGGGAAGCCCACTCTCACCTCTCCTGTTCGACATAGTACTGGAAGTATTAGCAATTGCAATTAGACAAGAAGAAGAAATAAAAGGCATCCAAATTGGAAAAGATGAAGTAAAGCTGCCCTTATTTGCAGATGACATGATACTGTACATAAAAAAACCCAAAGGACTCCATTCCAAAACTAATTGACTTAATAAATGAATTTGGCAATGTAGCAGGATACAAAATTAATGCTAAGAAGTCTGTGGCATTTCTATACACTAATAGTGAAATTACAGAGACTAAAAAAGCAATCCCATTTACCATTGCTCCAAAAAAATTAAGATACCTAGGAATAAACCTAACTAAAGAGGTAAAAGACCTATATGCAGAAAACTACAGGACACTGAAAAAAGAGATAGAGGAAGATGTTAACAGATGGAAGAGCATACCATGCTCATGGATTGGGAGAATCAACATAATTAAAATGTCCATACTACCCAAAGCCATCTATCTATAGATTCAATGCACTACCCATTAAAATACCAACGACATATTTCACAGACCTAGAAAGAATTCTTTGAAGATACATCTGGAACAAAAAAAGACCATGGATAGCTACAGCAATTCTGAGAAATAAGAATAAAGTAGGTGGGATCTCAATACCAGATTCAAGCTATATTACAAAGCAAATGTTCTCAAAACAGCCTGGTATTGGCACAAGAACAGACATATAGACCAATGGAATAGAATAGAGAACCCAGATATCCACCCAAACCACTCTGCTCAACAAATATTCGACAAAGGAGGCATGAACAATCAATGGAGCCAAGATAGCCTCTTCAATAAATGGTGTTGGGAAAATTGGACAGATACATGCAAAAAAATGACACTGGACCACCAACTTAGATCAAATACAAAAATAAACTCAAAATGGATACAGGACTTAAACATTAGAAGGGAAACCATAAAAAATACTAGAGGAATCAACAGGCAGCACAATCTCAGACATATGCTGAAAGAACTTCTTCACTGATACTGCTCCAAAGGCATTTGAAGCTAAAGAAAAAATAAACAAATGGGACTACATCAAAATAAAAAGCTTTTTCACAGCAAAAGAAACCATCAACAACACAACAAGTAAGATCACTGTATGGGAGAACATATTTTCAAATGTTATCACTGATAAAGGTTTAATCTCCAAAATCTACAGCCAACTCATACAACTTAATAAAAGGAAGATAAGTGATCCAATAAAAAATGGGCAATGGACCTAAGTAGAACCTTTTCGAAAGACAACAGAAGGAAGGCCAAGAGACAAATGAAAACATGTTTAAAGTCACTTATCATCTGAGAGATGCAAATCAAAATGACAATATGATACCATCTTACACCGCTCAGAATGGCAACCATCAACAAATCAACAAACCACAAGTGTTGGAGAGGATGTGGAAAAAAAGGGACCCTTGTGCACTGTTGGTGGGAATTCAGACTGGTGCAGCTACTGTGGAGAACAGTATGGAGTTTCCTCAAAAAACTAAAAATGGATCTCCCATTTGATCCAGTAATCCCACTCTTGAGAATTTATCCTAAGAAATCACAAACACCAATCAGAAAGGCTTTATGCACCCTTATGTTCATAGCAGCACAATTTACAATAGCTACAATTTGGAAACGGCTTAGGTGGCCTCAGCAGATGAGTGGATCAGAAAACTGTGGTACATCTACACAATGGAATTCTATGCTGCCATTAAAAAGAAGGAACTCTTACCATTTGCAGCAACCTGGATGGAACTGGAGAGCCTTATGCTTAGTGAAATAAGCCAGTCAATGAAGGAGAAGTACCACATGATCTCACTCATTTGTGGATAATAAAGAACATTGTAAACTGATTAACAAAAGGATAGATACAGAGGCAGTAAAGCATCAAACAGACTGTCAAATTATAGCAGGAAGATTAAGGAGAGGTGCGGTAGATAAGAGATCAATCAAAGGACTAGTATGCATGCATATAAGCATAACCAATGAACATAGACACTGGGGGTTTTGGGGAGCAACAGGGAGATATGTATAAATGTAACACAATAAAAAAAAATGACAGGTAGCCCTGGCCAGTTTTATCAGTGTTTAGAGTGCCTGACCCTAGACAGCAGGGCCATGGGTCTGACTCCTGGTCAAGGACATGTCCCTTGTTTACAGGTTCGCTCCTTGCCCACCCCTCCACTCTTTTCTTTCCCTATACCCTGGTTGCTGCTTGTGCTGGAGGCAACCAGTAGATATATCTCTCTCACATCCATGTTTCTCTCTCTCTCTCTCTCTCTCTCTCTCTCTCTCTCTCTCTCTCTCTCTCTCTCTCCCTCTCTCTCCTCCTTCCACCTCCCTCCTTTCTTTCACTTCTCTGAAAATCAATGGGAAAAATATCTTCAGATGAATATTACAAAAAAACTAAAAGAAAATGACAGATTGTTTTACCTTAACGAAGTTAGATAGATGGAGCTTTCATGATCCTTTAGCATATTTATTGTTTTCATCCTAAAAATATTGACATTATTTCTGTATGATTATTGGGGTTATTTTTCTACTAAGAGGGGTGTCATGACATATCTCTCTCCAAATTATGTAATAAAGTACAGTTATAGTGTTTTAAAAATGTATTTCTCTTAAAGTACTAAGAATAATAACTAAATAAAAATTTATAGCTCTTTATTATTTGGAATGTTAAATGCTGAGCAAGAATCTGGTATATGATGAAAAACAAACAAAAATAACTAATTTACTCAACAATCCTGGAACAACTAGTTATGATCTAGTTTCTACTACTAAATTGTTAAGAAGTTTTGATTCAAATTTTCTTTATATTTTTTTAATCACAATGAAGATATATGCTTGAACCATCTCATTTAATTTTTCCGGGCCTTCATTTTCTTATTTAAAAATTATAGGATTTAATTAGAAATATTTAAGTTTCTTAAGAACAGATGCTTCTAAACTGATTTTCCAATGGCAATTTAAGATCTCTCTCTGCTCAATGTCTTCTTCCAAATAGTGTTCCAGTATCTAAAATGATGCTTTTAAATATTACTGAGAAGATATTCTCACTACCTTAAGCAGTCATGTTTATCTCTAAATTACTTTTAAATATTCTGAAAATGTCTAACTTTTAAAGTATCAAGATAGTTATCTTTCTTCCAATTATTTGGGGTAATGCTAAAGAACCACTAGTTCAATGAATTTCCTTTATGGCCATGCTCAGCAACCTATCAGAAGATCAGTCTTTCTATTTACTAAATATAATAGAGTCTTACAAAGGGTCAGAGCATGATATTTCTACATAAAGTTTTCATTCTTTTATTTTTATGTAGCCTTGAATGTTTTCAAATAAAAACTGACTTAAAATTTCGTCCCCACACCTGAAATTGTTATAAACTATTCAAAGCATTAGAATTAAAACTTACAGATTAAAGAATGTGAATTGATAAGAATATAATTGAAATATAATTTAATACAACTCTAAAATTGAAAAATGTGACCTTTAAACTGCAAAATGTATGAATATAAATGGAAAAATAATAAAAACATTTGTTTACATATTGGTAGTGGAAAATTATGGGTGACCTTAAAATATATTGTTTCAATGTTTTGTTTTTTAAAAACAGTTTTATTATTTTAAAAATAATTATGTTGTGATATATATGACTTGAATATTGACTTCTAGTAGAGTATTAGTACTATATTATGAATAGATATATGAATGAATAGATGGATGGAAGATAGATGCATGTGTGTTTTATTGTGCTCTGAAAGTCCTGCCTTAGATATGTAAAGATAAACATAGCTTTCAGCTATTTTGTTGGGCCAGTCCCAAGAATGATTCATTTCCTGTATCTCTGCTGTTTCTAAAAGTTGTATTTTCAAGCTTGTCATAATTCTCTCTTGAGTAAGAACCTGTCACCTCACTAATGCGTAGAAAACAATTCAAAATAAAATCGTGGGAAACAGAGTGCTAGAGCAAACCAAAAGATTCCGGTTTGGGAGAAATATCAGAGTATATGAGACTGATGGATGAGGAGGCTCTAGCAATGACATTTTTGGAAAAATTGGGTGAAAATAGCCAAGAGAATGCTGTTGCTGAATAACTGCACAGATTGGAAAACTACTAAAATTTTATTTATTATTTTTTAAATATATTTTATTGATTTTTTTACAGAGAGGAAGGGAGAGAGGAAGTCAGAAACATCTATGAGAGAGAGACATCAACCAGCCGCCTCCTGCACGCCCACCATGGAGATGTGCCCGCGAGCAAGGTACAAGCCCACAACCGGAATCGAACCCAGGACCTCTCAGTCTGCAAGCCGACACTCTATCCACTGAGCAAACCGGTCTTGGCACTACTAAAATTTTAATTGTAAAGTTTTGTGAGCAGTGAGTTTCATAGGGGTTTAAAGCAAATGCTTCAGTCAAAAGTCCCTAAACAGCAACCACTAAATCTTATATATTGTTACGATCATCTGCTATTTTATTGATTTTCAATTGGATTGGAAGTGTAAGCTTTGCTTTATTTAAAACAAAATGGTGTTAGTTTTTCTCTGAATGTTTGGTTAAACTCCTCTGTGAAGCTGTCTGGACCAGAGATTTTGATTGCTGAGAGTTTTTTCATTATTGCTTCAATTTCCTCAATTGTTATTGGCCTATTCAGGTTTTCTGGTTCTTCCTGATTCAGTTTTGGAAAACTGCATGTTCTTTTACATTGTCCAGCTTGTTGGCATATAATTGCTCATAGTATTCTCTTAAAATCCTTTGTATTTCTGCGATGTCGGTTGTTATCTCATGTTCTTCCTTTCTGATTTTAATTATTTGGGTCATCTCTCTTTGTTTCTTGATGAGTCTGGCTAAAGATTTATCAATTTTATTTATGTTTTTCAAAGAACAGGCTCTTGGTTTTATTTATCTTTTGTATTGTTTTTTCAGTCTCTGTCATTTATTTCTGCTCTAACCCTTATCATTTCCTTCCTTCTACTTATTCTTGGCTTATCTTGTTCTCTTTCTAATTCTTTGAGTTGTAGGGTTAAATAGTTAATTATTACTTTTTTTCTTGAAATGGGCTTGTAATGCTATGAACTTTTCTCTTGAGACTGCTTTTGCTGTGTCCCAGAGATTTGGGAATGTTATGCATTTATTTTCATTTGTTTTCAGGAAGTTTTTTATTTATTTCTTGATCTCATTGGCAACCTAGTCGTTGTTTAATAACATCTATACTTCTCAAAATTTTCCAAAAATATCCAAGAGAAAGGAACACTTCCAAGTTTTTATGAGGCAAGCATTATTCAAATTCAAAACCAGATCATTACACTTACAAAGAAAGAAAATTACTGGCCAATATCCCAGATGAACATAGATTCTTCAACAAAATATTAGCAAATCAGATCAAGTAATACATTGAAAGAATAGCCACAACAAAAAAGAACATACACCATGATCAAGTGGGATTTATACCTGGGGTGATATTTGCAAATCAATAAACTTTATACATCACATAAATAAACTGAAAGACAAAAATCACATGATTATATCAATAGAAGCAGGAAAAGCAATTGACAAAATCCAAAACCTATTTCTCAGCAAAGTGGGAATAAAGAGATCATGACTAAACATAATAAAGACCATATATAACAAACCTACAGGAAATATCCTACTCAATGGGCAAAAACTAAAACCATCTCCACTAGGAATAGGAACAAGACAGGGATATTTGCTTTCACCACTCTTATTTAACAAATTACTGGAAGTCCTGGCCACAGCAATAAGACAACAAGAAGCAATAAAAATCACCCAAATAAGAAAGGAGGGAAAAACCCTCATTATTCACAGATGAAATGATATTGCACATAGAAAACTCTAAAGAGTCCACTAAAACACTACTAGATTTAATAAAAGGAATTTGGCAATATAGCAAGATAAAAAATTGACACTCAGAAATTGATACACCAATAATGAATTCTCAGAAAGAGAAACATACAAACAAAAAAATAAATCCCATTTACCACAGCAACAACAACAACAAAATATTTAACTAGGAATAATTTAACCAAGGATATAAGAGACTTATGCTCAGAAAACTACAGGATGTTGGAAAAAGATTTAGATGATATAAACTGGAAGAATATACCGGGTTCATTGAATTAACATCACTGAAATGTCCATACTATCCAAAACAATCTATAGATTCAATATAATCTCTATTAAATTACCAATGACATATTTCACAGATTTAGAACAAACACTCCAAAAATTTATATGAAACCAAAAAAGGCCCTGAATAGCCTCAGCAATCTTGAGAAAAAAGAACAAAGTTGGAGGGATCACAATAGCAGATATCAAATTATAATACAAAACCACTGTTCTCAAAATAGGCTGGTACTGGACAAGAGCATGCATATAGATCAATGGAACAGAACAGAGATCCCAGAAATCCACCTATGCCATTACACTCAATTAATAATTGACAAAGGATAAAGAGCATAGAATGGGGTCAAGACAGTCTCTTCAATAAATACTGTTGGGATGTGGGATAGATACATGCAAAACAATGAGACTAGACCACCAACTTACACTATACATAAAATAAACTCAAAATGGATAAAAGCCTTAAATGTAAAATGTGAAACCATAAAAATCCTAGAAGAAATTATGGGCAGCAAAATCTCAGACATCTGTCATAACACATGTTTGCTGGTATATCACTTTGGGATAAGGAAACAAAGTAGAAAATAAACAAATGGCTATATCAAAATACAAAGCTTCTGCACAGCAAAAGAAACCATCAACAAAATGAAAAGGGAGCCCACTGTATGGGAGAACATATTGGTAATGATCTCTCTGATAAAGGGTTAATATCCAATATATATAAGGAAGTCACACAACTTAACAAAAGGAAGACAGATAATCCAATTAAAATGTGCAAAGAACCTAAATAGACACTTCTCCAAAGTGGTCACACAGATGGCAGAGAGACATGAAAAAAAATTCTCATTTATCATCAGAGACATGCAAAATAAAATGACAATGAGGTACCACCTTGCACTTGTCAAAAGGTTACCATCAACAAGTCAACAAATGACAAGTGCTGGCAAGAAAACAGAACAATAGTACACTGCTGGTAGAATGCAGACTGGTGCAGCCAAATAGCACTGAGTTTCCTCAAAAAAATAAATATGAAACTGCCATTTGATCTAGTGATCCCACTTCTAGAAATATATCTTAAGAAACCTGGAACAGCAATCAGAAAAATCTATGCACCCCTAAGTGAATAGCAGCAGAATTTTCAGTAGCTAAGATCTGAAAACAGCCCAAGTGCCCCTCAGTAGATGACTGGATAATAAAGCTTCGTACATTATCACCATGGAATGACTATGCAGCTACACAAAAGGATCTCTTTGATACAGCATGGAGGGACCTGGAGAAGATTATGCTAAGGAAATAAGCCAGGCAAAGATAGAAAAGTATCACATGATCTCATCTCACTCATATGTGGAATCTAATGAACAAAATAAACTGATGAACAAAATAGATTCAGAGATATAAAATTATGGAACAGACTGTGGAATCTCAGAGGGAAGACAGGGTAGGTTGGTGGGTAGGAAGAGATCAACCAAAGAAACTGTATGCTTATATGCAAAACCCATGGACACAGACAATAGGGTGGTGGAGGTTTGGGGTGGAGGGGCAAGGTTGGGTTATAAGAGATCAATGGGAGAAAAGAAGGGAATATATAATACTTTCAATACTAAAGATTTAAGAAAAAATAAAATAAAAAATAAAGCAGAGTCTGACTTTAACTGGTTTACAATGAGGAGAATAACTGTGTGAGTAACAGGGCTTTTTTATACTCCACATATAGAGTATATTATTAGTCTAATATTAAACCATAGAAAAGTTTTCCTTTTTTAATTCCTTTTATTGAAGCATCTAGCCTTTCAATTAATATTTGCTTTGTTACATATGTAAGTATAATTAGCTAAAGTAAGAGATGAGTCACAAATGGTGCATACAGTATTTGACTATTTTATAAGTATTTCTGAGAACCCTATTGTATTATATGGACTTTAAATGTATTGGTAATCAAACACATTGGATTTGCTGTTCTGATATGGAGTGCATCATATATACAGAATGTATTGTACAGTAATACCATTAGGTGTTACATATGCTAGCACTCAATCTCTAAATCAGAAAGATGAAGTTTGAATCTGCCTTAAGTTTTTAAACATGAAAAACAGAGACACTTACTTTTAAAAGGCTGGCGAAATATAAGGAAGGGATCTATAGTTCATCAAGCAGAACTCTGCCAACCTGGCAATGATGCAAACAGGGCTATGGATGTGGCTTCAGAGAAAAGATAGTCAAGGGCCTAATCTGTGTGTGTGTGTGTGTGTGTGTGTGTGTGTGTGTGTATTTTTACACACACATATTTTTATTTTTGGTGTTTAATCAAGCACAATTACTCTTACAAGCTTAGAACTGAAGTAAAATAGTAAGATCTGAGAGTATTTTTGTCTTAGACCTACAGTTGTGGCTGAGATGGTGTCAGATCTGTGAGGAGTAAGCCTTGGCAGCATCTGCCATGTTAATCCCAAATGCTACCATGTGGTGTTGCTTGTGGTTGGATTTATTTCAATATATGCAACAGAGGTCTCCCTTTTTTGGCAAGTGATTAAAGGAAGAAAGAGATAAAACTGTTGGCTTCATGTTGGGTACAGATAAGAGGTATTTCTTTACAGGAGTCTTTTTAATGCTGGGGCCTATCTTTCATTCTAGAAGAATTCAAGTTTAACTAAACTCCTAACTAGACTTTTGAGTCTACCGTAGCATACTAGCTTTATATCGTATGTTAGAATGTTATAGCTCTTAATAAGTAGACTGCTGATGCCTTCCCACTGTAGCCTCTTTAGCTCAGGCCAGGGCCACTTCCAGGGAAGTCTTCTGTGTTTGCCTCCTCTTCTCTGGCACCAAGGTTTTGGCAGTGAATCTGCCCTCTGTGCTTATATCATATAATGGGAGCTATATATAAGCTACTGAATCTAAAGGCAAATATTTTATTTATTTTTGTAAATTGATGTCCATCCAGTCAGAACCTAAGTAGAAATCTTTTCAGATTCTGTATTAGGTTGGAATTGCTGCTTTACATTTACTAACAGTACAGTATATACAACTTACTTTTTTTTTTAAAGAGAGAGAGAAAGGAAGAAAAGGAAGAAGGAAGGAGAGAGAGAGAGAGAGAGAGAGAGAGAGAGAGAGAGAGAGAGAGAAAGAGAGAGAGAGAAATAGAAAAACATTGATTTGTTGTTTCACTTATTTATGTATTCATTATGATGATTCTTCTAGGTGCCCTGAATGGGTATCCAACTAATACCTTTGGTATATCAGCACAGTACTCTAACCAACTGAGCTACTGGCTAGCACTAGAGAGCTAGTGTTTTAATCAATACAAGCTTCAGTTTTCCAGGTTGATATAAAGATTAAATATAAATATAAAGCACCAAGTAAAATCCCTGTCATAGAGAGTAATGAGTGTTTTATGTTTACCGCTCTATTTTCTTCCACTCTTCTATTACCAAGTGTTGAGAATCCCTGTGGAGAAGTACAGGACTTCTTTTCCTCTACACACACAGAAACACATTTTATTGGTAACTCAGAACCATTTGCAATTTAGAACTTAGAGAATTAGAAAAATTAAAATTTGATAAGAACTAAATGTTAAGTCCAAGTATCTTATCTATATATATAAAAGTCTAATATGCTAAGTGTCTAACTGCTCAACTAGTCTCTATGATGCACACTGACCATCAGGGGGAAGATGCTCTAACCAGTAGGTTAGCTTGCCACTGGGGTCTGGCCAATAGGGACTGGGTGAGAAGGGCCAACACACCCTGGAACCCTACCATGGTCCTTCCCTGTCTGGCCAACCTTCTGCAGTCCCTCCCCAGTGGGCCACCCCCCACCAGCTCCAATGGGGATTAGGCAAGATGGCCCAGATGGGCACTGATAGGGACTGGGTGAAATGGGCTGGACATACCCTGGAGCCAACCCCCCAATGTCCCTCCTCAGCCTCTAGAATATTTCTTCTAATTAATTTCCTTTCAATGTGCATGAATTCATGCACCAGGCCTCTAGTATATCTATGAATGGCAAAGTAGTACCATTTCAAAGTCCCATTTTATATAGCTTATTAAACAAAGTAGAAACAATTCACTTTTCTACAAATTTACCTTACATTTAAATACTCCATATAAAGTTATTTACTAAGTTATTGGAGATACATAATATTTTTGTTGGGTTATTTTATTTTTTTCAATTTTAACAGGTCAAGGGGCTTGATATATCCTGTTTGTGCATGTAGTATAAAGAAGCCACTATGGACAACAGTACGGAGGCTCCTTAAAAAATTAATAACAAAGTTACTATATGATCCAGCAACCCCTCTTCTAGATATATAAAAATTTGAAAAAAAAATTTGCAAAAACATATGCATTGCAGCATTGTTCAAGGTGCCTTTCAATAGATGATTTGATAAGGAAGATGTGGTACATATAAGCAATAAAATACTACTCAGCCATGAGAAAAGGTGAAATACTGCCATTTGCAATAACATGGATGGACTTTGAGAATATCATGCTAAGCCAATTGTCTTTCAGAAAAAAGTTAGGAATCATATGATTTCAATTATAAGTGGAATATAAAACTGAAAGTAATAAATGAACAAACAAGTAAAACAAACAAAAGCTCATACACACAAACAATAATATGGTTGATGGTTACCAGCAAAAAGGGTGGTTATAAGCAAAAAGGGTCAAATATATTGTGACAGAAAATGATTTGGCTTTGGATGGCTGGTAAAAAGTACAATATACAGATCATGTATCATAGAAAACCATATAATCTTTTAACTAATGTCTTCCCTATAAATTTAATTGCAAAATTAAAATTAAAAAGGAAAACTTTATAAATCAAATTGAATAACAAAATAAAATAGAGAAGCCAAACCACAGGTATCTATAAGTCTGGATACCCATTAACTCTTTCAGCAACTTATATCCCAAATGCTAGGATAGTCACTAGGTAGT
This sequence comes from Lasiurus cinereus, assembly GCA_011751065.1. Classification (NCBI taxonomy): domain Eukaryota; kingdom Metazoa; phylum Chordata; class Mammalia; order Chiroptera; family Vespertilionidae; genus Lasiurus; species Lasiurus cinereus. Next base: position 70,252,395 of record JAAGEH010000307.1, read on the forward strand.
ATGTAAATAAGCAAGCCTGTTCACCATTAGAGCATCATATAGCTTTGGCATAAAATGAACTAGTTTACAAACTAGAATAAAATACATTTGAAGGAAAGGAGCAAACACTTTTTGTAAGATTAAAATAGAAGTTATAAATTCTAGTAAGGGATACAATAACAAGCATCTTAAAATATATATGAGTGAGATTCTTTTATAAATAGAAAAGTACAAGAGTAAAGAAGTGTAATCAGGAGTTAGAAGTAAAGTGACACAGAGATATCAAGGTATGTGTTAATTTGATTAGGTGATGCAGAGTGTAATGTTGTGGTGGGAAATGAGAACCAAGTACAGATCAATTAGGGGTAGGGGTTGATTGTGGACAGAAAAGAAGCACAAATTCATCATTCTCTAAATACAACACCAGAAAACAGGCAATGGCTAAGTCAGTCTTTTTCATGCTAAATGAGAAAATGATTTTAAAGAGTTTGTATTAATTTGTATCTGCTAAAGTGCCATATTATATACTCTATTGGAAATTGTGGGAATATGTTGCTGAACATATCACAATGTTTTATTGGAGTAGACAGAGGAAGCAGAAGAGAATAAAGTGCTATAACAAGTAAAAACATTAAAATGCAGGAGAGTAACTGGTTCATTTGAACAGGTTGGGTTATGCATATATATAATATTTTCAACAATAAAGATAACATTTTTAAAAATTAAACAGGATGGGTAGTAAACAAGGAAAAGTTTTAAAGAATAAGTAATATCTAAACTAAACCTTTAGAAAAATTGGCTTTGATAATTTAAAAAAGGAAATAGAAGGAAATTCCAGGATAACAGAAGAGCACATGAAGAGCATAATTTGGTCTAGTTTAAGGAAAACAAGAATATAATGACTTGTCTCCTCAAAGGAAGGACATACATGGGGAGGGGAGAGACATATATAGAGTGGGCTGGAAATCTGGTTGGATTTGTACGTTGAGGAAAGATAATAAAATGCCTTTAATAACATGAAAAAATATTCTATAGGCTGTATAAATCATAAGAAGGCATGAGAGGAAAAGTGTCATAATTGCATAATATAATAACAAGAAATCTCTGGTAGTGGTATAAAGAACAAACAGCAATTCATTCATTCATCCATCCATCCATCCATCCATCCAGGCAGCCAGCCATCTAGTCATCCAATAAGAAACCTACATCCACTATGTGCCAAGAACTTAGTCGGATTGAAAATACATTGGGCAGGTCTTCCCCAAAGAGGTCAGAGGTGATGTATGAAAATGGTTCGCTATTCATTACACCCAGAAAACCCCACGAAATCATGCAAATCCAGAGGCTCAAATCTTCGTGTTCACCTTAAGAACATTCGTGCAACTACCTAAGCCATCAAGAATATGCATATTCAAAAAGCCACCAATTATCTGAAGGATGTCACTTTACAGAAATAGTGTGTGCCACTCCATCCTTACAATGGTGGAATTGGTAGTGAGCCCAGGTGAAACAGTGAGGCTAGACACAGGGTCAGTGGCTCAAAAAGAGTGCTGAATTTTTGCTGCACAAACTTAAAAATGCCGATTGTAATGCTGAACTTAAGGGTTTAGATGTAGACTTTCTGGTCATTGAGCACATCCAGGTGAACAAAACTCCAAAGATGAGGCGTAGAATATCCAGAGCTCATGGACAGATTAACCCATACATGAGCTCTCTCTGCCACAGTGAGATGATCCTTACTGAAAAAGAGCAGATTGTTCCTAAACCAGAAGAGAAGACTGCACAAGAGAAAAAAGATACCCCAGACAAAACTGAGAAAACAAAAACTAAGACCCCAGAGTAAATACAATATAAAATAAATCTAATTTAAAAAGAGAAAGTAAAGAAAATGGGCAAACAAAATAGTCTCTGATCTCAAAGATAGTCATTAATCAAACCACCCCATAAATAAGGTATAATCAGAAACAGTGATAAGTGCTATGAACGATCACTACACAGGACTTCATCTGTTTTAGAGTATTAAAGAATGCTCCCAAAGGAAGGAATACATTAGTTAAAATTTTAAATATAGACAGGAATTATTGCAGAGTGTTCTTATGTATAATTCAGAGAGTGTTTGTGGGGGACAGAAAGGAAACATTCCAAGCAGAAAGAAGAGCTCATACAAGAAAGAATGACAAGAGATAAACTGGAAGGCCAGTTGGGACTAAGAGAGCAGAGGGGAATGTGGTGTGAGATCAAATGACAGAGACCAAACATGGAGCCAAGCAAGAATTTTGTGTTGCTTGTTTCTAACATTTAATAAAAGCTACTGGCAATGTATTTCATGTGTAAGGCAGTTCATAACATGGTCCCTATATTCAACATTGTGTAGAAATTCTTTTCATTTCAATGATAACCTTCTCAAAGCTAAGGGTTATTTATAGTAAATTCATACTCCCTAGTAGAAATAATGTGAACTGTTACATGATCAGAATAGCAAAACTTGAAATATTTCCTTTCCAAAGAGAAAAAGTTTGACTAGCTTCATGTTTTAGTAATCAAAGCATTGGGGTAACTAATGGCCATAATACCTGTAACATCACAATTACTTTCATTTAATTATTTTAATACTCTTCTTATTTCATAAAATTATAGATCTAAAATCTTTTCCTTTGACATATTACAGCATAAAAAAGGAAAGAAAGAGAAACTATTCCAGGTACACACTTTTGAAATCTTTATGCATCCTAATCAGCAAAACATGTTTCCTTTTTTATCATGATTTCAACAAGATTCCAATTTGTAAAATTAAATTGAGTTTAATATCTTATGATAAAAATAGAGTTTAAGCATTCCAGTCATAATGTTTCCTACTCCATGCATCTCAATTATAGATAAATTTTAGTTTTTAGGTATCTAAGTTTACCATTTTGTGAAGGTCAACAGCAGTAAGCACTGAGGCAACCAGAGAGTCAAGAATAGGATGAGTTGCTCAGAAAGCACAGAAAGCCCTGAAGCAATTTCTCCTTCCTTGTGTTTCAGATGACCAGCTTTACTCTAATAATCTGATGCATTCTGGTGGAATATTGCATATGGCATAGCATATCCTGTCAGTGACCTTTTTTTTCCTTTTGAAAACTTGACTAATCACTTCAAAGTACACACACACACACACACACACACACACACACACACTATATGTGTGTGTGTGTGTGTGTATGTGTGTGTGTGTGTGTGTGTGTGTGTGTAGTTTCCATTTATAAAGGTAACATGAAGAGGGAAGATATAGGAGTATCTCTGATTTTCTAAGCCTCACATTCAGGACATTTGAATCTGTGGTCAGGCAATGCAATAGGCAGAGTGCGATCACAGGAACTACAGTGTCAAAGGGATGAGCTGCAAAGAAAAACAGCCCTTTCTGTGCCTGATAGAGGCCACATGAACACTGGGGATGAATAACAGCTTTATTCAGAACTCTGATGTGTAAAATACAAAAGTAAAAAGGACCATCTTCAAATATTTAGTCTTCACTTACTATTTTATCTTATTAAGTAGGTGAAATGTTTGTTGAGCATTTATTCCATTTCAGATTCTATGTTTATGATGAGAACTAAAAGAGGAATAAACCAGTTTTAAAAAGTTAACAGTACTTTTAGGGAGACAGGTATATAAAAGTTAATTTTAATATAGCATAAGATATATGGATAGTATTTTTGTGGGAGCAAACAGGAACAATACCTAAATTGGTTAGGAAGAATTGTTTGGAATTCTTTCTGAAAGAGAGAATATTTGAGATTTGAAAAGAATGAGGACTTATGTCAGGTAGAGGATGACATGATCAAATATAAGAACTATATAGCAAAGAGCACTATGTAGTATGGGGAACTATAAACAGGATTGCTCAAGATTAAGCTGTGCATCATGGAGCCTGGGTGAGTAACATGGCATAAGAGCAATATAGAATGTCATGTCAAATAGCTTGGATCTTATCCTGAAAGTAACAGTGAACAACTGAAGATTTTCTTAAGCAAGGAAGCAAACTAACCATAACTTCACTTTATATGTACTCTAGAGGCCCGTGTACAAATTTCGTGCATGGAGGAGGTGTCCTGCTTGCACCCTCTCTAATCTGGGACCCCCTGGAGGATGTCCTGCAATGAGCCTAATCCAGGACTGCTGGCTCCTAACCACTCACCTGCCTGCCTGACTGATTGTCCTGATTGATGCCTAACTACTCCCCTGCTAGCCTGATTGCCCCCAACAGCCCTCCCCTGCTGCAACCCACCTCCTCTGCAGGGACCCACCTCCCTTGGTGCAAGGCAGTAAAGATGCTAGTACCAGCCTCCTCCATGCCATGTGGAGCCATAGGACCCCCAGGCTTCATCGTGTGGAGTAGCTACTGGGCCCTGCCTCCATTTTGCACACGGCCATCGTGTGGTAGCCATCTTGTGGCAGCCATCTTGTGATGACATCACACGTAAGGGCACAAGGACCACCTAGGTTTTTATTAGTATAGATACATTTGAAAGGATCAGTAATAGAAGCAGAAGGACCAGTTACAAACTGCTATAATTGTCAAACAAGTGGAGTGGTGGCATCTTTATATCAGAATTTGTTACTGTCTTGAATCAGTGTGGAAAATCATTGGAGTAGCTAAGTAATCAAAAATGACTCCTAGGGTTTCTAAAATTCAAAGGATTTTAGAGACAAAACAACTCATGGGAAGGATAAATGTTCAATTTTGTAAGTGGTCCATGTAAATTGCCTACTACCACTAGGGAAGATATCCCATAAACAGTTATAATTAAATAAAAATGAAACTTTTGGGAGAGATCATAGCTTAGAAATAGAAAAATTCAGGTCATTAACTGGTATATACATGGCAACTGAAATGATGTGGGTAGATGAAGTCACCTATGTATATGCCCTGCATTGCAGAACAGTAGACTGAAGGCAGGGCCCTGTGGGAAAAGCAGTAGTTAGTAAATAGGCCTAAAAAGAAGAGCCATTTAAGGAGACATAACACAAACAGTCAGAAGTATATAAAGAACACCTCTGGGAGATGCAGTGTTCTGAAAGTAACGAGTGGAAAGATCCAAGTCAGGCCCTCCAAAACAGACCCACTCTAAATGTGAATGCTTTTTAATACCTTTTTGTTAATGTTTGTAATGGTAATGTTAATAAGCAAATATCTTGTTTACAAATTCCTCTTGTTTGTTGTACTTTTTCATTTCTTTATTTTCTTATTTCCATCCTCCTCATACCTGAGCATATGCTGTCAAGGGGCATGAACATGATTACTATTTGTAACAGCACAGCAAGTGAACAACAAGGAAGGTGATGAGGAGGAGAAAGTTATAAGTGAGAGCCTTAACCCTTTCAGTTGAGATATCTCCAAATTCTCTGTAAAAAAATAACCATCTTTCGACTTTGTTCTCCTTACTTCAGGTTTGATTATTCCCTTTATGGTTTATCTTCACTCTCCACATTATTTCTGATCCTTATTCTTAAGCAATTTTGGAATTTGTTGGTACTTCTTTAGCTACAAGTGGAGAATCAAAAACAAACTAAATTCAAGCAACATACTTACATAAATGGCACTTATGGTTTTATATGTAAACTCATAGCCAGGTATTCAAAATGAGTATCACATTTGTTTTGACTGCCGACCCAAAGCAGACCACCACCCCTACTCCTTCTAAGTAGTAGCCAAGCATAACAAGAAACATAAGAAACAAAAAAGCACACACATATAAAACAAATCCTGAGGAATGTATGCAGAAGCTAAATAAACAGTGAAGGTCACCAAACACATGCACTGTCAGGAAAAGAAGAATGAAATCTATGGAAAAGAGAAACTACCTGCCAATTTCAAATAAGTCAACTCCATAAACTGGTTAGCTTATTTGCTGATACTAGATAGTTACCACTCAGACTTGGTGCTTTGAACATTAGCAATAACAATCTCAAATGTCTTGTAGTACAGAGTTTAGCACACAGGTGTTAGAATCACAATCTCAATTTTGAAAAGTTTTCTTGCGTATTTGAAAAATAGTAAGCAGTTTGTGATTTTTGAACTTGGGAAAAGCAAAAAGAAAATGTTAAACCTAAGTCTGAACGCAATTCATGGCAATTATCTTTATTACTTTTGTTGAATTACTTCTGAAACCTACAGTAACTCATTATCTGGCAACTATCCTTATACTATGGAAAGAAGTAAGAATCTCACTGGGATTTTAAAGAAGTTTCAACATATCTGTTCCATCGTAACATTTTTCAGTGATACATTAAGTTTAAAAACCCAAGGCAGGGTCCATCACTAAATTCATCTACGACATCAGGACAAGCACCAGGGAAGATCTAGGGTAAAAGTTTAAGTGAGGAAGGCAAAATATCAAAATTTAAAGATGGCTAAGAATCAGCAATAGTGGTTCAGGTGAGGTCTGAAGAACCAAGCTGAAGTGGCTTAAGGTCTTGATGAATATGAAGGCATAGCTATAGAAAATCTGGGAAGTTATTGATACTTACACTTCTAAGCAAAGAGAGATTTGGTGCTTAGACTACTGCTGGGCCATAGCTATCTTGAAGTTACTCACCTGACTGATTCCTAGTGACTGAATTCTCTGGGGTAGAGATTCAGTCATGAAAATCAGATGCAAGGGCAAGCAATGGCTCAAGCGTTTTCCAGGTGGACAAACATCAGGGATAATGAAGGAAATGGGTTTATAGTAGAATTCTAGTTATATAAATTAACCACATTTTAAGAATTTAGTTTTGGGAACTACTGAGGATCATGTTATTAGAGTAAGATTTGAGAATGATGTGAGCTGAGACCTAGGGATGAGGACAGGAGTCCCAGGGGTACACTAGCAATTAGATTCCAAACCAGATGAGGGTTGCAATACATATGATTAAGGTATAATTAGAGATTTTAAAAGCTAATATTTCCAGAATCAATCTATCAGGAATGGTTTTTATTCAGGCTCAGCAGTACATCATAAAAGATGGGAGAAAAAATAATGACTATGGAAAAGTTTAAGTACTTCCTTCTTCCAATACTGTCATTACATCAGTTGTCATTACAGGACTCAGGCATGAAGAACAGGGAAGACAGAGGGATAAATTGGCAATAAAGTGACAAATTCCTGCCACTCCCTAAACACAAATTATTTTCAAGACTTTGCTATGAAAATTTTAACCCAAGGTTGTAAAGATCTAGCCATCATTGTGCTATTTGAATCTGCTCCACAAATCTCCATTAATTGGATATTCAAGGTGTGTAGGAACGCCAAAAGTGACAAAAAAAAAAACTCACTCTTGGAAATGCTCTGTTAAAACATCTTCTATGAACTCAGCTCAAATCTATTTCTTTGAGGCTTAGACCTCATCAATCTTCCTGCTATCCCTAGAATAAAAAAATAGGCTAATCAAGTTATTTTCCATCCTAGTCACTATCACATGAATGCCTTCCAATCTGTCTAAATCCCTTTAAAATGTATTAATTAGGCATAAAACTCCAATGTAATAAGAAGAGGTTAGAATGGAACTATCCTTGATATAATTATAAAAATAAAATTCTTTTTTTAAAAAAAAGGAATCAATTGTCTTCTAGGCCATATAATTTTGATAATTTAAATAAATCAACTATAATCTCTACATTTCTAAAGAGAATATCCATATGATGTGCACTATGTTTATTTTAAAATTTAATATATTAACTATTAAAATTTGAGGAGTATAGAAACTAATTAAGAAAATTTAAAAGCCCTAGCCCATTTGGCTCAGTGGATAGAGTGTCAACCTGCAGACTGAAGGGTCATAGGTTCGATTCTGGTCAAGAGTACATGCCCAGGTTGTAGGCTCAATCCCCAGTGTGAGAAGTGCAGGAGGCAGTTGATCAATGATTCTCTCTCATCATTGATGTTTCTATATCTCTCTCCCTTCATCTCTGAAGTCGATAAAAATATATATTAAAAAAAATAAAGAAAATTTAAGTAATATATAATTTTAGCAGGGCCTGGGCATAGAAAATGATTATTTTAAAAAGCCATATAGGAGAGCTAACACTCATGACAAGGAGAATAGATAAAAACAAATAGGTTTTTAGACAATGCAGAACTGGGGTAAGTAAGGTGCTGGCTACAAAGGGAATAGAAAATTTGGGGGGGGGCGCTGATAAAACTATTTGTGATTGTGGTAGTGGTTATAAGACTTTGTATTTATCAAAACTCATATGCATACACAGTAAAAAGGACAAATTTTACTGTAATAACATCTTGATTTTAAAAAAAACCTGAAAGGAAATATATGCATTGTGGTCCCAATTCTTTAGAAAAAAAAAAGTTACAGTAAAAAATGTTAACAGTAGTTATTTCCAGAAAGTCCGCTTATGGGTTTACTAAGACATTTCAGTAGAAGAAGGCATCTCAGTTGAAAATTCATATATAATCAAGACTGTGATGGCTATAATGAGACCATGTTAATGCAAAAATGAGCATAAATCACTAGAAATTAAAAGGAAATCAATTCCATTGACAGGTGAAATCAAAATGAGAAAAATATATATATATATATTTTATTTGTGGGTAGAGAGGGAAAAGTTTCCATTCATATTACAGGCTATGGTTACTTTTATTTTTCTTAAATTGGCTTTTAAGGAAAAGAGGTTGTTCATGACTAATCAAAGCCACCAATGAAAATAGAGAGAAGGAAAAAAACAAACAAAACAGAAAACAAGGTTAATGACAGAGTTCTTCATCACATAAATGAAGCCCACCCTTCAGCTAATCAGTACTTTTTGGGACTGGTTGAGTACTCTTTGGGTCTGGTTGTTCAACTAATTATGATCTATCCAACTGCATTATCATCTACTCCCTATTTCTTTGTCTTATTTGAGCCATTACGGGATATCTTGTCAAATGCTTTAGATATAAACCACTGACCACATTCTTCTTTTTCTCTTGTCAAAAAAATAAATAAATGTTATTAGTTGGATGAGTTTTTCATTGTGAACTCCTAGTTCTTCTAGTGATGATTGCTCCCATTTTTAGAACTCATAAACCACCTCTTCAGTAATTTGTTCTAGTCACAATTTTATAGCTTTGAGAACTCACCTACCCTTCTCTGCTTCTTTTTCTCTTTCCTTCTCCTCCTCTCCCTCTTTAAATGAGAATCTATATATTCACTCTTTGCACTATTCTTTGGGCAAATTTCCCACTCTCCATATTGACTAAGGTCCAGACAGCAGTTTAAAAACTGTTTCCAAACTTTGTCAACTAACAGAGAGGTAAAGTTTGTTCATGCTGGTTTGGGAGCAAGGAGCTGCTTTTTAACAATCCTTTTCTTAATGCATATTCTAATTCCTTTATAATGATGTTGATTTTGTACTTTTCAATCCAAAAATCATTCTTCTTGATTAAAAAAAAAAGCTACAGTCAAAATAGAGGCTAGGTAAATTACTTGTCTTAATAAATGCATAAGTCTCAAGCAACATATTTATAATTTCCTTGTTCTTATTCTGAACATAAGAACATTTGTATTAAAACTACACTTGCAGCATGAATACTGTACTTTTACTTAGACTTCATGTTCACAGAAGTGTGGTGGCCTGTAGGAGAGCCATAAACTTCTCAACAAGCTGCCTGAGTCCCCAGCAGTGATTGCATTAAATATTCTGATTTGTATTTTCACTTCAAGTTCACTTAAAAATATAAATTAAAATTTTCAATAAAATGAGCATAATAAGTAGATCATACATTTCTATTTAAATGTTGTATCACTTATAGTGAGATGCATTTCTAAAAGGTTCTAGATCTGTACTTTCCAATATGTTAGCACTAGCCACATGTGGTTATTTAAATGCAAGTTCCTGAATATTAAACATATTAAAAAATTCAGTTCCTCGGTGGCACTGGCCACTTTAAAGTGCTGAGTAGCCCAATGTGGAAATTGTGCTGAACAGCATGGTATAGACAATTTTGTCATCACAGAAAGATTTATTTGAAAACACGATCTAGATATTCAAAATGTGATATCTAATTGTTTTATTCAAATATAGTTTCACTTATGAAATTTTTATATATGTGAGCCACTGAAATTAAGAGGTAATTATATTAACATTAATGCATAGACATTACATCTTTTTTAAAAAATATATTTTATTGATTTTTTTTTTACAAAGAGGAAGGGAGAGAGATAGAAAGTCAGAAACATCGATGAGAGACATCGATCAGCCGCCTCCTGCACGCCCCACAGTGGAGATGTGCCCGCAAGCAAGGTACATGCCCCCAAACCGGAATTGAACCTGGGACCTTTCAGTCCACAAGCCAATGCTCTATCCACTGAACCAAACCGGTCTCGGCGACATTACATCTTGAATAAACTATTAGCAAGTTATAATTGAATGTATTGATTTATTCCCATATCAATTGATTTTAAAAAGACAACTAATAAATGTAAACTAGTTATAATGTTTCAGATCACAATATCCAGTGATAATGATTAATCTAAATTTCCAAGATATTTACTGCAAAGCCTACTGAAGTAATACATTTTAGTAATATTTGACAATTAGTTACTATTACTGAGAAAGCAATGATAATGAACTTGGAATGTATATGTCTGAGATTTCAACTCAAAAGGAAGATATCAACTAAAGAACTAGAATGTAAAAAAGATATTGTGCTGAAAATAGGTGTTCCAGCACTAATTCTTTTTTTTTTTTTTTTTTTGTCTTCTAGGATTTGTTTTCTTAGATGATCCTGACATGCACAAACAGAAACTACAGCTAACCTCTGAGTTGCTGGTGACTTTTTCTGAGCTGGAAACTGTTTTTTAATAGATCTGGGAGGAATATTAAAGAAACTGGCTAAAATAATATTAATAAAATGGAGGGAAAAATTAAAAGACTTTATAAAAAAAGATTGAGGAAAAACATGTAACATAGAGATTTGCAATAATTCTCAATAATTTAAATGGAAGGAAAAGGGAATGAAAGAAGGGAAGAAGGAATGAGGAAAGAAAAGAAGGAAGGGACAGAGACAGGAAATGGAAAATGGCAAAGTCACAGGATAATGCTTTGGAGTTCAAAAGTTAACCTAGTCAGATATAAAACAAAAGCCACTCATAAGATATAATACAAACTATAGTAATGCAAATAGCCTAAAGTTCAAATTTTATTCATGGTATAAAAACATATAGACAAATAGTCACCTTGATTCCCAGCTAATGAAACAAAAATACAGAAATGAAGCTAAAATTCCACCTCAGAAAGGTAACACAAACAAGTAGGACACAAGCATGGCCAAATATAATAATAAATATGTCAGATATAAGGGTTAGCAAGACAGTTTAATGATAAATATGCCAGAAATAAAGGGTGGTTAATGATTCAGACATTAAAAGGAAAATTATAATTTTTCAAAAATATGACAAATCAAACTCTCATTGTGGTCAGACCACCAAAAAGCCATTGTTCTCAGAGGCCAAATATAAATATGCAATGAAAACAATTTAAATGTTTTAAATCTAGTTTAAAACATTCAAAGTAAATATAAGAAAAAATCTACTTTTTTGATGTTTTAAGGCAAATCCACACTGGTGAAATTGTCAAGTAGCACCATTTCCTTTATTATACTTGAGCATTTTTATGGAACCTATGTAAAAGAAGAAAGGTATAAGAGACCTTTAATAAAATAAAGTGTCAGGGGAAAATTTTTTTCTATCCTCTTTTTTCTCTTCACACTTCTGAAACAAATTAAATCACACAACACATTCTCATAAGTAACTGCAGCTTATTTAGACAGACTCAAGAAGAAGGGGTGGTGAGGGTTGGGGTAATGGAATACAAATCAAAACCCCAGGTAAAAAGTAATCCCCAAGGACTACTTTCACCCTCCTGCACTCTTTCCTCTCATCAAGATTCTAGAGCTACAATAAAGCCATTTTCTTATCTCTCTAATTCAGTATTGTTTATGCCACTAAAGCTATTTGATATGTACAAATCATTTGCTTTCTTTTCATTTATGAGAACTAAGAAAAGGAGTAGTGGTTAACTGATGTTTTTCATAGCATATGAAAATAATCTAGTCCATGGGTCAGTTGGAGAAAAAAGGGAACATATGTAACACTTTCAACAATAAAGATTGTTCTAAAAGAGTGTGTGGGGAAGGGGGGAATGAAAATCATCTAGTCCAAAATTCTCAAAAAAATTTGAAGACATTGGGGCCAAAAACGATTACATGATTTTCCCAATATTATATAATTAGTATATGAAAATCTAAAACCCAGTGACATATATCCTTGTCAACATTTACCTCTTCACAATATCCTTGGTACCCCAGTTTTTCTAGTGTCAGATAAAACATTTTCAATGATGAATGAAACAAGGCAAATGTGCATCTGCTTTAACACAGAGAAGCTTGAAAATTACTAGTATGCCCAATTAGGCTAACTACTGGATTATTCATACTTTAAATTGTTCCATAAAATCCAGAAAACACCAAGTTTTTAAGTAGTTGCTTATGGAGGTTAATTTGACAGATATATTTAACCAAAGGAATCTAACTCACTTAAGTAAGCTTTTTAAATAACCTTTTAAGTTCCTTGAGTGCTATGACTCTTCCTTATTCAGAGCAGATGCCTAAGGCCTGACAATGCTTGGCACAATGCAGAAACTCAATCAACATTTAATGAATAATCAAATGTGATCCTCATTGCTAAACTATTAAAATGAGGCAAACAAAGAAATTAAGATGATGGAATAGGTAAACACCTAAACTGCTGCCTCGCACAACAATTTCAAAACTACAACTAAAAGACAAAACAGACATCATCCAGAACCACAGGAAGGCTGACTGAGTGGAAATGCTACAACTAGAAGGAAAGAGAAAAGCACACTGAGACTCAAAAGAGCTGCAAGAGGCAAAGGTACTGAGACTCTAGAGCAGAGAGGATTGGCAACTGAGTGCATGGCTGGCTTTCTCAAGCAGAAGGGAGACAAAAGCTCCCAACTGCACTGAATTCCAGTTCAGGGTGAGACTCTAGGGACCCAGACTCATTCAGAGAGAAATTGGACAGTCTGGCAGCAGGCAGAACTCAAGAGCGGCTTTCTCTCAGAGGTGCTTGCAACGATTACCATGGGACACTGAGACCCAGAGGCCTATTAGGGCAGGGCTGACGGGAAATCAATGCTGTCTGCTCCACCCTGAGATTCCACCACATCCAAGCTGAGCACAGAGGCTTTTGTAAATCTTCTCCCATAAGGGTGTCTCCAGCACAGAAGTTCTCCCAGTATAGCCACAGCTGATCTTCACAGCCAATTGGCCTGGAGGACAATTCCTCCCAGTGATACCAACAACTATCAAGGCTTAACTACAACAGGACTGTGCACACAGCCCACAAAGGGGTGCACCAAGTGTGTCCATCTCAGGTAACGGGGGAGGCTGAGCCACTGGGCCCGATAGGACACCTAGCACACAAAGCGACTCTATCAACTCAGGGAAGCAGACAAAATGCAAAAACAAAGAAACAGATCACAAATGGAAGAAACGGAGGAGAGCAAACAACTGGATATAGAGTTCAAAACTACAATTATAATGTTTTTCAAGAATTTTCTAGAAAAGGTTGATAAATTTAGCGAGATCCTCAATGATATAAAAAAGGACCAACTAGTAATTAAGCATACACTGAATTAAATAAAAAAATATTATATAGAGATCGAACAGCAGAAGAGGATTGCAAGAATCAAGTCAAAGATTTGAAATACAAAGAAGCAAAGAACACTCAACCGGAAAAGCAAAAAGCAAAAAGAATCAAAAAATATGAAGATAGTGTAAGGAGCCTCCCGGACAACTTCAGGTTACCAACATCAGAATTATTAGGGGTGCAAGAAGAGAGAGAGCAAGGTACTGAAAACCTATTTAAAGAAATAATGACTGAAAACTTCCCACACCTGGTGAAAGAAATAGACTTACAAGTCTAGGAAGCGTACAGAATCCCAAACAAAAAGAATCCAAAGAGGATCACACCAAGACACATCATAATTAAAATACCAAAAGCGAAAGACAAAGAGAGAATATTAAAAGCAGCAAGAGAAAAACAGTTAGTTACCTACATGACTGTCAGCTGATTACTCAAAAGAAACTATGCAGGCCAGACAGGAGTGGCAAGAAATATTCAAAGTGACAAATAGCAAGAACTTACAACCAAGATTACTCTACCCAGCAAAGCTATCCTTCAGAATTGAAGAGCAGATAAAGAGCTTCACAGTTAAGAAAAAGCTTAAGGAGTTCATCACCACCAAACCAATATTATATATGAAATGCTGAAAGGTCCTTAAGGCGAGGAAGAATTAGAAAAAGGTAAAGATAAAAATTATGAACAACCAGCCGAGACCGGTTTGGCTCAGTGGATAGAGTGTCAGCTTGCGGACTGAAAGGCCCCAGGTCCGATTCCGACTGGGGACATGTACCTTGCTTGTGGGCACATCTCCACAGTGGGGTGTGCAGGAGTCGGCTGATCAGTGTCTCTCTCTCATCAATGTTTCTGACTTTCTGTCTCTCTCCCTTTCTCTCTGTAAAAAAATCAAATAAATATATTTTTAAAAAATAATGAACAACCAATATATATCTATCAACAAGTGAATCTAGAAATCAAGTGAATAAAAAAATCTGATGAACAGAATAATCTGGTGAATATAATAGATTCAGGGGCATAGAAAGGGAGTGAACTGACAAATTCTCAGGGGGGAAGGGTTGTGAAGGGTGCAAGAAGAGACTAGACAAAAATCATACCCCTATGTATGAGGGGTAAGGGCAGAGGGTGGGGTGAAAACTGGGTGGAGGAGAGCTATGGTGGAAAAAACAGAAGTACAATTGTAATAATCTGAACAATAAGGATTTATTAAATTAAAAAATTAAAAAAATAAAATGTGGCAAATAATAACAACAATAATCACATCTATACTTTGAAATTATCAGAAAAATTACTCTAAAGACATGAATGGTTGTTTACAATATAGAAAAGAAGTCTCCCAGACAATTATTTTTTCTTTCATTTTTTTAGTAACTATAATTTTAACAACTGAGTGAAAATTTGAAAACAGCTTACTCAGAAATCCAAAATAATATTAAGATATTGGGAATAATGTGAGTTCAGTAAGACTCACAAGAATAACTCTCAGAAAAAATGAAAAAAAATATGACTTCTTGCCTGGCTGGTGGGGCTCAGTGGTTGAGTATTGACCTATGAACCAGGAGGTCAGGTTTCAGTTCTAGGTCAGATCCTACACCTGGTTTGCAGGCTCTGTCTCCACTAGGAGGCAGCTGACTGGTGATTCTCTGTCATCATTGATGTTTCTGTCTCTCTCTCCCTCTCCCTCTCCCTTCCTCTTTCTGAAATCAATAAAAACACTTTTTAAAAGAAATATGACTTTGGCTTTTGACTGATTTGCTGATTTAACTTATTTGTAATATGAGAATAGGAAAAACTGACAGACTGTATGCAGTTTTTTTTATTTGATTTTAATTCACATGGATATGAAGGCAGCTAGTTGCCAAAGTTGGCTCCCAGTGGTGTCGCCTCTCCCTGCATGTGCAGGCTGTTCCTCCTGAATCAAGAGATGGAGTCTCTTCTCTCTTCTTCAATGACTTCTCTTGACCAATAGAAAGTGCTGTAATTGTTGCTCAGCCAGTTTCCAGGTAGCCTTTAAGAGGACAGGCTTTATTTGATTTTTTATTATTATTATTATTATTATTATTATTATTATTATTTATTTATTTATTTATTTATTTATTTATTGCCTTTTCTGTGTAAGCCAGCACAGTGTTGAGTGCAAGTTCTGGTTAGGTGAGGTAAAGTGAGAGACAATGAGGGGTAGTGGAGAAGGTGATAAGAGGCCTCAAAGAAACCCTGAGAATTTGGATAAGTGGTTGAAGCTTTCTTGAAAATTCAAGCCCAGCCCCATCTCTGGATGAAGCCAACCAGCTCCATAAATGACCCCAGCTATTGTTGGGGAGTAGAGAAGACACTTGGCCAACATCTCCCCTGCTTCTTTCCTAACCCACAGAATGAGAAATAATTTATTGTTTTTTTTAAACCATTAACTTTGGCGTAGTTAGTTACAAAACAATAGATATAATTCAAGTCATGTGTTTAAACCTTTGGAGGATTCAAACAATTTTAAAAAATACCAGAAGTTTTTTGAAAATGCAAATAAATACAATACTTGAGATAAAAGATCACAGATAATTGTAACTAACTGGAATGCTTTGTAATATGATTTAAAATACTACTATAATAATTGGCTTTTAAATAATTTAACTTGAGTTGAAAATTAGACAAGGGTTGGTTCTCAGACTTCCTCCCACCTCTGTCTGAAAATTAATGCCAGATATTTGCATGAGTAACATACTCCCAAGGGCATACTTATGATTATGCAAATTCTTACAATGGTAGTTAAAGAAAGTGTATTGAAATACAAGTAACAAGGTTGTCTATATTGATTGCAGAAAAGAAGGGAGAGGAAAAGAGAAAGATAGAGAAATCAGTGATGACAGAGAATCATTGATCAGCTGCCTCCTGCACGCCCCCTACTGTAGGTAGAGTTCACACCCTAGCTTGTTCCCTGACTTCAGAATTCGAACCATGACCTCCTAGTTCATAGGTCAATGCTCACCATTGAGCAATACCAAGCAGTCTCAATTCTAATTTTTATATAAAAAAACCATACCTGAATTACTATATTAACAACACATTCCCTTTCTCAGTATCAAGTTACTTAAGCCATATGTCACAGATAAGCAAGGCTGACTATGTTTCAGACATTTTAGACTGTTTTGCCACTCAGCTGAATTTGGAAAGATGACCTTGAATTTTGTTTTGGGCTTATTTTCCTCTGATTTAAGTGCTTTTTAGTATTGTCATTACCTTCTCTACTTTTGGGAACTTCTTGACTTATGTTCCTCATTCTATTTGGAAATGGAGAACACAATTTTCTTGCCTTGTAAAATTGTCATCTTCCCAATAATATGAAATGAGAAGATATTTTTAATATAATTTGATCAAATGCTTTATAAAATGGCTAAGAATGAAGATTTTAAGTATATATATTATTTAGGAATATTATAGAAGTTTTTTAAAGAAGTTATTTTTCTATATAAGTGAAGTTTCCTTTTATAAAAAAGACTCAATGAGAGAGAAATTGAGAAGAAGCATTCTATCACAATAAGAGCTTTGTTTTTGTTTTATTTGGGAGGATAAATTGTTTATATTTTTGAAACTATAAACTTATGAAGCTCTTTTAATATAATATAGAATATGAACATTTTTGTGGAGTTTTAACTCAGATATTTAAATTTAAAAGTTATGGATTTATATCACTTTATGAAAATATTTTATGTAAATATTTTATATCAAAGTTTCTATAAATCAATTTGTCAATATTAAAAAGTAGAGAAGAATTTTAAAGGAATGTTATGGTTAGAAAAATTAATACTCCTTTATTAAAATGGTATTAGTCTTTATCTAATTTATGCTTTTTTAATACATACCATATGTTAGTTTCCTAAAAATCAATTATATGAATGATCAGACCTTAGCTAAATTACTAGAAGTAGACTATTTAAATAGACAAGTTTTTTTTATTTTTTTAAATACATTTTATTGATTTTTTTACAGAGAGGAAGGGAGAGGGACAGAGAGCTAGAAACATTGATAAGAGAGAAACATCGATAAGCTGCCTTCTGCACACCCCCCATAGGGGATGTGCCCGCAACCAAGGTACATGCCCTTGACCGGAATCGAACCTGGGACCTTTCAGTCCGCAGGCTGACGCTCTATCCACTGAGCCAAACCGATCTTGGCAAAATAGACAAGTTTTAAAATGTGCATTGAAAATCTGCAATGTGTTAGGCTCAAGGCACCCACTTTTTACACTTCCTTTTTTTTAACCTCACAACAATTCTTGAAAATAAAAATCATTATCAGTAAAAATCTTATCAGTAAAATAAGAGTTATAATGATGAGATTACTAAAATATCATAAAATGAGAATAGCAAGAGGAGGAAGCAGCATTAGGGAACCATCAACTTTAAAAGTGGATCAGGGAAGAGATTCCCATAGAGATAAAGAAAAGTCAAAAGCAGAATGAGAATCAGGAACAAAAACTGCCTAGTAAAGTAAGGGACAAGAGACTCACCAGGTGTCAATGCTGCAGGAACAGCCCATAAGAGAAGAACATGGAGCCCTAAGAGGTTTGGCTCAGTGGATAGAGCGTTGGCCTGTGGACTCAAGGGTCCCAGGTTTGATTCTGGTCGAGAGCATGTACCTTGGTTGTGGGCACATACCCAGTAGGGAGTGTGCAGGAGGCAACTGATCAATATTTCTCCCTCATTGATGTTTCTAACTCTTTCTCCCTCTCCCTTCCTCTCTGTAAAAAATAATTTAAAAAAAAAAGAACATGGAAAGAAACTTTTTTACTAAAATTTAACTCCCAGCCATCTGACACACCTTCTCAATGTTTGCTGAAGGAATGTATGAATAAATTTTGTTTTATTTTATTTGTCTTTGAAGAGAGGGTAGTAAATTGATGGAGAAGAAAGGACTTGGGAAGGAAAACCATATTTTTAAAACTCCAATAATGTTTCAGACTCTGTGCCAGGAGCCTTCATATGCTGTTTCAGCAAAGAAGAGGTAAGATCCATATTGTACTGAGAACAAACAAACAAACAAAAATCAGAGGACTTAAATGCAGCTTAACCACTTAGTCAACGACTGAGCATGATTTAAACCCAATTCCTATTTCTAAAGCAAAGATTTGAAGTTTTCTCCCAACTCTGTTGATTACTACTTTGGAAAAAAATTCCTAATTTTTAAGAAATTTACAGGACTTGGAACAAATGATCTCTAGCATCATTTCATAATCAAAGCTACAGTTTCCTTTGTATTGATCATAGTTAATATTTCTGATGTCTATTGGGAAGACTTCAAATTCCCCAAGTGAATCTGAACTCAGTTTTCTTCTGGAACTATTACAAAATTCTGAAGACAAAAGAAGCTCAATATTTCTTTTAAACTACAGACCTGGTGCATGAAAATTGTGCCGGGGGTGTGTGTCCCTCAGCCCAGCCTGAACCCTCTCCAATCTGGGACATCCCTCTCACAATCCAGGAATGATGGCTTCTAACCACTTCTGCCTGCCAACCTGATTACACCCTAATCACTCCCCTGCCAGCCTTATGGATGCCTAACTGCTCCCCTACCACCTGTTAACCCCTAACTGCCCTCCCCTGCAGGTCTAGTCACCCCTAAATGCCCTCCTCTGCTGGTCTGGTCCCCCCAACTGCTCTCCCCTGCAGGCCTGGCCCCCCTTCCCCCCCAACTGTCCTTCCCTACAGGCCTGGTCACTCCAACTTCCCTCCTCTTCTGGCCTGATCACCCTTAATTGCTCTCCACTGCAGGTTTTATTGCCCCCAACTGCCCTCCCTTGCAGGCCTGATCCTTCCCAACTGCCCTCCCTTGCTGGCCATCTTGTGGTGGCCATCTTATGTCCACATGGGGTAACCATCTAGTGTGTTGGAGTGACAGTCAATTTGCATATTACTCTTTTATTAGGTAAGTAAATAAGTGGTTTTAAAGGCAATTTTAAACATTTATTAAACAGTTTAATTTGCTCAAGATTTATTGAAAGAAGCAGTTATCATAAGTCGCTTAGACTTGCAAAGAAGGCAAAGGCTTTAACACATTACAAAGAAGTTACCAGGCAACTCACATGCCTACTATGTATGTTGAAGAAATAGAAAACCAAGCCAAAAAGTCAAAGGAATACATTAAGGATTACTTTGAAACAATTTTCATATTCAGGTAAGCAAGATGACACACATTGTAGAATACTTAAATAATATCTTAATATACACATTTGCCTTCAACTACACTTTTCAAAAATTTAAGAGAGATAAAATGTCTTCACTGTGCTGATTAGAAAGCAGGCTTTATCTAAAATGTAACTGATCATCTTAAAAGATATTATTACAAATTTGAAAGGAAACTTAACATTCATATAAAAGTCATTAGAAAATATCATGTTAATTAATCAATATTCAAATCCCCATTTGGTGGATATGTTTATTGATTTTAGAGATATGGGAAGAGAGAGAGAAATATCAATTGGCTTCCTCCTTTATGTGTCCAACCAGATTAAACCCACAAACTAAACTAGGAATGTGCCCTGATTGGAATCCATCCCACCATCCTTTGGCGTATGGGACGATTCTCCAAACAACTGAGCCACACCAGTCAGGGCACAAGTTATGCTGTTGAGTATTTCATGAAGCATTCCAATATAACTTTCTTTTATGACACAGAAAAGTATACCCAGATATACTTTTTAGTCCTCTTATTCAACTTTATCTAACTATCTTGCCAACATATACTTTTTACATAGCATAGGACTAATATAGTGTGTCACGGATTTGATCAGTGACTTGAAGTCAATCTGGAGATTTGTAGGCTGGTGTCTGCTGAAAAAAGTTCAATTGAAATACTGTTAATGTTAATTTTAGGAAAAAAAATATAAAAAATAAATATACCACAAAGGCTAACTGCCAGAAACAAACAAAAATGATCAGACCTGTATGTCAATATGACAATATAGTATTAGGAATTTACCTATGATTATTGTACAGGGTGAGACAAAGTGGGTTTACAGTTGTTTATATGGAAAATAATACAAGAATTAATTAATAAAAATACAAGAATAAACTCTGTTTCACATACAACTGCAAACCACCAATTTTTGCCCCAGCTTGTATATAAGAAGAGAATACCATAATCAACACCAAGAAATATTCTATAAACTATGATTTATAATAATTAAACTTTTAGAGGGTACAATATTTGCTTGAGAACATTATTTGCATAAAGGATCACTGAAAAACATTAATATAGGTTATCAAGAAGAACCAGAAATGAAAGAAGTTATGGAATTAGAGAGTAATATAAAATCAATAAAGTAAAATAAAAGACATATTTTTTAAAGTTTCAAGATTTCAGATATTAGTTATAGGAAGAAAACATTGAGAACAGAATGTTAACAATTACACTTAAATGTATTATTTTGTTTAAAAAAAAACCTCAGATGTAAAGTAGCTATAACAAACACTACAAATCCATAGCAAATACAAAACCAAAACTAAGATTCAGAATTGTAAACTGTATCACAGAAATGTACACTTGAAATCTACATGCTCTTATCAACCAATTTTATCCCAATATATTTAATTTTTTAAAAAATAAACAAAGCAGGTGTAAAAGCGTTCCTAGAGAAAAGATTTAGGATTAGTACAATAATGACTGTCTTCTAATCATTTTACTTGTATAATAAACAGCTTATTTAATGTTACTATTTCAGATTTTCTACAGATATTTGATGTCTGATCTGAACTCTTGATTGCCCCCAAACACACTTCCTACCCTACCATTTTGCTCCTGATAGGTTCCCAATCCTCCGTCCTTGAGTTTTAGTTTAAATGTCATTTTCTCAATCTAATATAGATGCTCTCTGCATTCCTTTTTCATATCATCTTATTATTTTTCTCTAGAGTACTTATTGAAACTAATAATTATGTACTGATGCTACTTATGTATTAAGTAGATACCTACACCATATATCATATTAAATATATGATGTACCTCTCTCCTTCACTGAATTATAAACTCAAAAAGCACCAGCACATATCTATTTTGATAATATTATATATTAAAGCTGAATAAAATGAATGAATGAATAAGTAAAGAAAAGATGTCATCAAATAATAATTTAAAGATAAGAGAAGTTCAGTCACTAGCCCATAGTTAATAACTGATAATAGTGAAGGTAACATTCAAACCCAATTCTGTCCATTTTAAGGCCAATATATTTGTATTCTCCCTCACCAATTTTCTAGGATTAGAGTTTCATAAATTACCACGTGTCAAGAGGTTATTCCAAACCTGTTATTTTCTTAATCTGCTTCTCAATTTCTGTCAGAAAAATAGGTAATATGTGGTTAGCAATGTTTTCCATTTTTATTTAATCTCAAATTTTAGTTACATGTAGAAAATAAATACACTATTTGATGATTATAAAACAAACCTTGAGACTTTAAATCCAATATTATTTTAAGATACTTTTTAAATGTACATTGTGTTTTGAGAGTAAATTCTGCTCATTTAAAAATGACTTTTTATATTGAAATGATACCTGTATCTTTAAAAATTGATTAACTTATATTTTAAATGAAATAAGATATTAATGACAAAAGTTCAAAAAGGCAAAAATATACTTTTTAATTACTTACCTGACTCCTGAATACATGTTCTCTATTAAACTATGCATCCCTCATCTTCTCTAAGGGATTTCATTGAATTCAATAGGAAAAATAGTTGTTCTTTAATCATAAAGAATTCTCTCAGCTTTGTTTTCCTTGTAAAGCTGTTCCCAAATACATTTGTTAACTGATGTGCATTATAGAATATTCCCTGCTTTGGAAACACTCAAATAAGGCTAATTCCACAGGAGAGGGGGATACTGACTAACACATTGTAACTATATGACATCTTGACCAAAATTTTTCTGAATGTGCCTCACAAACATCCCTGACACTTATCATTTTCAAAGATTAATGAAACATTTCTAAAGAATTACACAGTGCTGTCTGAATAGAAATAGAAGGAATTGTATGCTCACATTTAAACAATTTTATCTCTCAAACTATGTAGTTTAATTTTGACCTATCCTTATTTGTTTTAAAATCCAGAAAACTTTATTACACAGACATGCTTAAGTTCATCACTATCCTATCTCCCACTATAATTTTTCATGTGCCTGAAGAAAAAATCCTCTACATCAGCTATCTCATAGTTTCCCTCAGTAAAGCAAATCTACTTTCATGTTTTAAAGATAGCTGTACACTCAGAGAAGACATATATTATAGGTGAGATTATTAAAAAAAAAAACACGCAGTAGTCATACAACCTAATGGAATTGAGTTTCAAAGCTAATGTTTGCTTACAAAGCTTATTGATATTTGCAAATGAATAATTTAATGCAAATGTGAACATTTGCAATTACCTAAAAATCTAACATTTTTGGAATGAGTCAGACTAGTCTCATATTTAATTTCATGTTAATTTGTAATTCAATACATAAACATATATTTGGGTGTTTGGTGTATTTGTGCTTGTAAAATGAATTATATTTTTAATGAATGAAGGGCTCCCTTAATAAAATAATAATGACATTAATGTGAATTTACTTGTAAGATAAAGATTTTTTCTAACATGAAAAATTAAAGAAATTGACTCACCTAGATTTACTTATATCAGACAATGTAATATATGTAGTTGTATAAAGCAATTCGAAAGATATGTAACAATATTAAAGGGAGAAAGAGGCATATAGTTGAGATTATAACCAATTTAACTTGGGGAGTTGAAGTGAATTACTTATATCATTGGCTGGGCAGGAAGTTTTTAAAGCTCTCTATTGTAAGCCAGAGGACAGGTGAGTATTCAAGTTTCTATTTCTAAAAAAAAAAAAAAGATGTTTTTAGACTCCACATATAAGTGCAATAATATGGTATTTGTCTCTCTGTCTCTATCTGATGTTTTAGCATAACCCCCTCTAGACCCATCCAGGTGTCACAAAGATTTCATTCTTTCTTTGTTATTGTTGTGTAATATTCCATTGTCTATATAGCACATGTATATAGCACATATATATATCCATTCATCTAGGCTGCTTCCATATCTTGGAATAATGTTAATAATGCTGCAATGAACATTAGGGTTCATCTATCTTTTCAAATTGTGTTATTTTCTATGGATAAATACTCATAAGTGGAATCTAAAAATAAAACAAAGCAAACAAGCAAAAGAAAAAATGGACTGCCAAAACCAGTTTGGCTCAGTGGATAGAGCATTGGACTGTGGACTGAAAGGTCCCGGGTTCGATTCCGGTCAAGGGCATGTACCTTGGTTGCGGGCACATCCCCAGTAGGGGGTGTGCAAGAGGCAGCTGATCGATGTCTCTCTCTCATCGATGTTTCTGACTCTCCATCCTTCTCCATCTCCCTTCCTCTCTGTAAAAAAATCAATAAAATAAAAAAAAGGTCATAGAGCTCTGAGGCTGGAGGAAGCACACACATTTAAAAAAAAAAAAGAAAGAACAAATGGACTTACTGAAACATAGATCAAAGAGATTATTACCAGAAGGGAAGGGTTAGAGGAACAGATGAAAAAGGGCAGAAGAATCCAGTCAATAATAACATGATTAGTTTACAAGGTGATAGATGATTACTAGAACTAGTAGGGTGATCAAACTTTAAGATAAAAAATGTCTAATAGCCGAAACCAGTTTGGCTCAGTGGATAGAGCTTCAGCCTGCGAACTGAAGGGTAACAGGTTCAATTCCAGTCAAGGGCACACGCCTTGGTTGCGGGTGCATCCCCAGCGGGGGTGTGTGTAGGAAGCAGCTGATCAATGTTTCTCTCTCATCGATGTTTCTGACTCTCTATCCCTATTCCTTCCTCTCTGCAAACAATCAATAAAATATATTTTTTTAAATGTTTAATAGCTCTAACCAGTTTTGCTCAGTGGATAGAGCATCTGCCTGCTGACTGAAGGGTCCCAGGTTCCATTCTGGTAAAGGTTGCAGGCTCGATCCCCAGAAGGGGGCATACAGGAGGCAACTGATTGATGTTTCTCCTTCATCAATGTTTCTATGTATCTCCCCCCTCCCTTCCTCTCTCTAAAGATATCAATAAAAATGTTCTAAAAAATGTTTAATCACTATTGTGTACACCTATCTGAAATTAATACAATCAACATAAGATTGTATACCAACTATATTCAAATAAAATTTTTTTAAAGGTGAGAGGTAGTGATAATTAAGGCTGAAAGGAAATCTGTTTTCACAGCCCAAAGCTCTCATTCACAGAAATACTCATCCATTCAGCTTCTAGCAATTGCATCAAAAATCCATCCATTTTGCAGGGAGAAAAAAGTTTTTATTAGGAGCTATGTTTTAAAAGAGAAAGACAGAAATAGGCTGAAGTGTGCTTTATACTGCTTCTTAGTTACATTTAAATATAATGATGAAGTAAAAGTTTATATTTATAAAAATAAATATAAAATCACATTAAAATCATGTGATTATGATGATAGCTAACACAAAGAGTTTTAACATGTGTCAGACACTTCTACACTCTTTATGTAGAATAACTTATTTGGTTCCCACACCAATTCTCTGAGATTGATACTATTATTATTTTCATTTTAAAAACAAGGAAAGCAAGTCTGAAATCAAAATACTTTTATTAAAATACTTGCTGAGAATGCTAAACTTGTAATTTGTATATTAAAAAATTTTACTGTAGTTTCCTAATTTTAAAATATCTATCAAAAATGTCCCATTCCAGTTATTTCTCCTCTACTTACAAAAATTTTATCCCATTCCGTTTTTTAAATAAGTTTAACAGTCCAGTTGGTGTGCTATAAAATATAACTGACCTCAAAAACTAAAATTGCAACTAAAAAGGCAGGAATTTACAGGTTGGTGGTTATCAAATGCCAAGTTTATCCTTACAAATGAGGTTGTCACCTTGTTTGAAGCTGCTTGTCAGATGACCATTTGTTATCCAGAGAGGAGAGTGGATAAATTAATTTCTCTGTAGCTGCATTGTTCAACCAAATATTAATGTAAAAAGGCTCAGCACCAGAATGGGAGAAACAAAGCAAAAAAAAGCATTCACTCCAACTTTAAATTTAATTTCCCCTGTTCAAATTAGATTTTAATGTTATTTAAAAGTAATTTTATTACATGTGGCATATTATAATGACTTGAAGTGTACGAGTCTGCATGCATGTTAGGTACAATATAAACTAAAGCTTATCACTCAGCTTTGAGCATTAGCTCATGAATCAAAGGAGATATAAAGTCTAAGCTTCAAAACCCATCTTTATTTACCAGGTTTGCAAGAAATCCATTTGGCTTTTTATTTATATCAGTAGTTATTTTTAAAAATCAGATTTTGATTTTCTTTACACTCTTAACAACTCCATTTACCAGAGACTGCTTTTCTCAGCTTCTTATTTAGATGAAGCCATATTTACAACTGAAATACAAATCATAAAATTATCAATAATGGGTTCAGAAAGAATTTCTCCCCCAAGTTATAACATACATATGTAAACATTGCAATAAGTTTGACTATTTAAAATTATTGAATACTCATTCTATAAGTAATAGTGAACAAATTAAATATATCCTTATGGAACACGTCATGAAGATTAACCTACCTAAAACAAATATTTTATTCAACTGCTGGAAATCATTGAAAAAGTTTCATTCTAGCTTTCAGATGCATTCAATCACATGCATTCAATATAATTTAGTGTGCATCTACTAGGTTGGACAAACCCTGTAATAGGATTTGGAGAAATGGTCCTCACCAGAATAAATGGATGTGGAATAAATAATCACCTATTCTGACTGTTATAAAAAGGGAAAAATCTACTCAAGTTGAATGTGCCTTTCTATGTGGGTGGAGAACAGGTGGATAGAGTCTTCCTGAAATGACTTTAAATCTCAGATTCAAAAGATGAGCATAAATTCTACTGGCCAAGGGTGAAAGGTTAGGGAGATGGAATTTGTGCTTGTGATCCAGTCATAAAACGGCTTGTTAGAAGATTTGAGGCAGGCAACAGAGAACTTGATTAACTGCAATTGCAGAAAGAGGTCTATTGTGGCTAGAACAGTAAGAGGCAGAGGAAGATAAAGGATAAATGAGGCTGCAGAGACAGGTAGGTCCTGAGGGGCCCAGTCATGGGGCGCTTAATAGGCTTTGTCATGCACGATGGACTTTATTCCAAGAATCAAAGGGAAGCACTCAGGAGAAAAGGAAAATGACATGGTCAAATCTGGATTTCAAAATATCATCTGGTTATACAGGGAAAAGCAAATGGGAGATGTACTGATGCCATTTGGTAAGAGAAGGAGGGAGAGTAGCTAATAGCAATTGGTAAAGTGGAAAGAAGATAAAAAAAATAAAATAAAAATTTAAGTAGTAGAATTGAAAATGATTGGATTTGAAGAATAAGAAAGAGAAAGGGAACAGAAATCCTACATTTCTTCCTTCATTAGAGGATGGCGTTGGTTAAAGTGCCATTTAAGAAGATAACAAAGAATGGAAGATGATAATTTGGGTAAAAGAATAATGAGTCCGTTTGGGTCCCCTTGTATTTGACAAGCTGTAAGATACCTAAATAGAGATGAACCCAAAACATTGCAGGGAATATGAAATTATTAAAATAGAACACTGCTGTTAAATCGATTTTTATTTCACTTTAGATCTACTTACTGGTATATCTTTAAAATGGAGGTAGTTTTTAAAGAGAACTGTCTTTTTTTAAATTCTCACCTGAGGATAGTTTTATTGATTTTAGTGAGGGAGAGAGTAAAAGAAAGAGAAACATCAGTCCTTGTCTCCCATATGCTCGGCTCTTAGGTCTCAAACCCACAACCTAGGTATGTATCCTAATGGAAAATCAAACCCACAAACTTTTGGTGTATAGGACAGTGCTCCAACCAATGGAGCCACCTGGCCAGGGCTAAAAAGAACTACCTTAAGCTTGTTTTATTTAAAGAGCATATAAAGAATGGCTATATAAAAAATTGTTGTATGAATATGTTTTTTGTTCAGTTTCAGTCTCAGTTTTATTGTTGACTTCTCATTTTAGTACATTTAATATAATAGACTATGAGCTCCAAGGGTGAAAATATATTAAGATTTTTTAAAATCTTGATTATTGAGAGTATTACAGATGTCTCTGTATACAAATACTGTGCAATAAATGCTTATTGAATGAATGATGAAGATGTAGTGTATTTAATTATGATAGTAAAATTATAAAAAGTAACTTAGAAGTGATGTGAACCTGAACAAAGAACTGGATGATATAACAATATTTGCAATTCTGTTTTCTAGGAACTTTAGAATTGCACTTAAACTATCAATGTCTAGGAAACTCTGACATCATCTGAAGAAACTGACGAGTAAAAACGTTTAAAATGCAAATCTGCTCATTTTTAAATGATGCTAAAAGTGTCTCAGAATATTGAACTTATTATTTAAATCTTCTTAATTAAAAAAGCCCAAAATCTAGTTAAATTCATTACATTACATATTGATACTTAATTCAGGAAATATTACAGGCCAGTATGAAACATGAATTTCTAATTACAATGTCAGATTTTCACACATGTAATTCTCTTCAGCTAAGTGGGACTAGTGCTGAGAAAAGTAGAATAAAAAAAGTTAATATCTCAATGGGAGTATATTTTCTGAAGGTAATTTCTTAAACTTTTTGAGAATTAATAATACACAGATATACATTTAAACACTAACAACAAGGCTATGGTCATAAAACAAGTATGAGTGTCCTATAACCTTATATAATAATGTAAGGCTTAAAATAGAAACTATGAATAGTGTTTTGTTTTGTTTTTAATCTTGACTATAAACAGTATTATAGATGTCCCTCTTTTTCCCCCCATTGTCTCCCCTTCATCCAGTTCCCACCCCAGGCCTTCACCATTCTATTATTTGTGTCCATAAGTAATGCATATATACATATAATAAAAGTGTAATATGCAAATCAACCAAATGGCCAAACAGCAGAACAACCTTCCGGACGATCTTCCAGACAAAGCCAGGGCTGCAAGGGTTGAGGCAGCCAGGGCTGGGAAGGCCTACTCTTGCACAAATTTCACGCATCGGGCCTCTAGTATACATATAAGATCTTTGGTTATTCTTTTCCCTTCCCCCGACTCCCTTTCCTCTGATATTTCTCAGTCTCTTCCATGTTTTCATGCCTCTGATTCTATTTTATTCACCAGTTGATTTTGTTCATTAGATTTCTTATTTATTTTGATTTTTAGATATAATTGTTGATAAATATGTATTTATTGCAATTTTATTGTTCATAATTTTTTTTCTTTTTTTCCCTTTTTCTCTCTCTTCTTAAAGAATACCCTTCATCCAATATGTCATGTAATTCTGGTTGGGTAGTGATGAACTAACTCCTTTAGCTTTTTATTGTCTGTGGAAGTCTTTTTCTGACCTTCAAGTTAAATGACAACTTTGCTGGGTAGAGTAATCTTGGTTATAGGTCCTTACTATTCATCACTTTGAATACTTCATGTCAATCCTTTCTGGCGTGCAATGTTTCTGTTGAAAAATCAGCTGGAAGTTGTATAAGCATTCCCTTATAGGTAACTAACTGCTTTTCTCTTGCTACTTTTTAAATTCTCTCTTTTTTCTTTAACCCTTGGCATGTTAATTATTATGTGTCTTGGTGTAGGCCGCTTTGGGCTCCCCTTTTTGGAACTCTCTGCACTTCCTGAACTTGTAAGTTTATTTTTTCCACCAGGTAGGGGAAGTTTTCTGTTATTATTTCTTTAAATAGGTTTTCAATATATCGCTCTCTCTTTTTCTGGCACCCTCATATTGTGAATGTTGGTATGCTTAAAGTTGTCCCAGAGGCTCCTTATGCTATCTTCATTATTTTTGCATTCTGTTTTCTTTTTTTTAGTCTGATTGGGTGCTTTTTGATCCCTCGTATTTAAAATCGTTGATTTGATTCTTGGAGTCTTCTATTGTTGAATCCCTGTAAATTATTTTTTATTTCAGTTCGTATATGCTTAATTTCTGACTGGTCCTTTTTATATCTTTGACATTCTCACTAAGATCCTTGAAAGTCCTACTAAGTGCCTTGAAGCTCTTATGAAGATCATAGAGTAACCTTAAAACTATGGTTTTGAATTCTGTATCTAGTAGTTTGCTTGCTTCCATTCCTTTCACCTGTAACATGTTTCTTTGTATCCATATTTTGGCTGCTCCCCTGTGTTTGTTTCTATGTATTGGGTAGAGTTGCTATGTCTCCTAGAGTTGGTAGAATGGCCTTGTGTAGTAGGCATCACATAGGACCCAATGGCTCAGCCTCCCCAGTCACCTGATCTGGGCACTCTAGATGTGCCCCTGTGTGGGCTGTGAACTGTGTGCAGTCTTCTAGTTGAGCTTTTTTTTTTTTCTGTTGTTGTTATTGGGAGGAATTGACCTCCAGGCCAGTTGGCTATGAGGATCAGCTTCCACCAGCTGTGGAAGAGTTGCTATGTAGGGCACACCCTTATGGAGCAGGACTTACTTCAGTGGGAGTGGGACTTTGGTGCTCACTAAGTCTGCCCCTTGAGTGTATTACTTGTGGATGTGTAGAATTTCAATATGGTATGGTCTGAAGCTGTCCACCATGTGTGCTGGCTATTGGGCCTCCAAGAATGTGCTGTCAGCCACTGCTTGGAACCACCCAGTAGGAGCTACAGAAAGATCTGCAGTTGGCTGCTATTTGTATTGGATTTGGAAGTGCCCAGGAGAGGCCCAACTGTTAAGGGAGGCAGACTGGTGCTAGCTGGGTCTTGGGCTTTTTATTAACATGTTTGGTGTATTTTGTCACTAGTTGCAGCATGTTTGAGAGGTTTTAGTAAAGTCTGAAGCCTGAGCCAAGACAGGTCATTTATATGGAAAAGCTGCTACAAACAGCTTGTGTGAGGTTGCAAACTGGATGTGGTGGGGTGTTAAGGTATCATGTTAACCATATGAACTACATTGATTATTTTAAATTCTGATCATAAAAGTAATTTTGTAGAGAATTTGAAATACAGAGATAAAGCTGTCAATCTTAAAAATAAATATTATATGTTTACTAGTTATAAATGTATTTTGAGTACTTGTTCTCAGTGCAGAAGTTGTACATGTGGTTAAGTATAATTTGATGAATTTTGGAAAAGTCAATACTTTTAAGATTACATTAAAATAGAATAATTATTTTAGGAAACAATTAATATACCAGTGAACAAAGTTGTACCAGTGAGAAAATCAGGGTAAGACCAATCCTAAAGAGGATAAATAAGATGGCTAAAAGGAGTTACACAGAATACTGTGAGCCTTTATATTCAAGCAATATAATGGTGCAGTGATCTCAAGAATTGAGAAGCTTAACTTGACACAGTACTATTAAATATCAGTCCATGTTTTTGTCAGCTCCTAATCTATGAATTAAATCCCCTATGTTTTTCAGACTTTACCTGCCTATTAGTTTGAACTGAGGGTGAGGAATACAGAAGTTCTCATTTTCATTTAACAATCCTTATTTAGCATTTACTATACACAGGGTGACCACTGACCACTTGCATGTAGCACTAGATTCTTGAGGTAGGCTTGTACTCCTATGAACTTCCCTGTTAGAACTACTTTCACTGTGTCTCATAGATTTTTTGGTGTTCATTTTCATTTGTTTCGAATAAGTTTTTTTTTAATTTCTTCCTAATCTCATTGGTAACTCATTCTTTATTTAATAACCTGCTACTTAGCCTCCATGTTTTTTGTTTTTTTGTTTTTTTATTGTAGTTGAATTCTAGTATCATGCCACTATGATCTGAGATGATGCTTGGTATGATTTCAATATTCTTGAATTTGTTAAGATTTATTTTGTGTCCCAATATGTGGTCTATCTTTGAGAATATTTTTTAACATATTTTATTGATTTTTTTACAGAGAGGAAGGGAGAAGGATAAAAGATTAGAAACATTGACGAGAGAGACATTAATCAGACACCTCCTGCACGCCCCCTACTGGGGATGTGCCTGCAACCAAGATACATGCCTTTGACCAGAATCGAACCTGGGACCTTTCAGTCCCTAGGCCGACACTCTATCCACTGAGCCGATTTTTCATATGCACTGGAGAAGAATATATATTCTACTGCTTTGGGATGAAATGTCCTCTAAATATTTATTAAATCTATCTGATCCTGTTTGCCATGTAAGGTCACTGTTTTCTTATTATTTTTTTTGTCTGGAAGATCTTTCCAGTAATGAGAGTGGGATGTTAAAGTTCCCTACTATGACTGAATTACTGTCAATATTTCTTTTAAAGTCCACCAAGAGCATGCATTTAGGTAAGTCTATATTTGGCGCATATACAGTATATTTACAAGGATGATAACCTCTTGTTAGATCAGTCCTTTTAGTATTATATAGTACCTTTCTTTGTGTCTTGTTATGGCCTTTTTTTTTTTAACCTAATTTGTAGTATACAAGTACTGCTACCCTAGCTGTTATTTTCAGTTTAATTTGCTTGGAAATTTTTTCAATCCCTTCACTTTCATGCTGTGTGAATATTTTGTTCTGAGTTTGGTCTCTTGTAGACAGCATATATACGGATCATTTTTCTTTTGATTGGTTATTATCATTAGGTAATTCCTTATTGCATTTTTATTCTTTATGTCTATTTTCCTCTTTCTCTCTATTTATTTTTCTTCTTATAACATTCACTTTATCATTTCTTAAAGGCTGGTTTGATAGTAACAAGCTCCTTTAGTCTTTTTTTGTGGGGGAAGCTTTTTATTTCACCTTTGATTTTGAATGATAGCTTTGGTTTCATATCTTTGCTTTGTATTACATTGAATATGCCATGAAATTCCCTTCTGGCATGTAGTGTTTCTGTTAAGAAATCATCTGACAGCCTAATGAGAGCTCTTTTGTAGTTAACTGACTGTCTCCATCTTGCTGCCCTTAAGTTTATATTTTTGTTTGTAACATTTTTCATTTTAATTGTGATATGTCTTGAGTTAATCTTAATTGGGATTCTCTGTGCTTCCTGAACTTGTGTGACTTTTTTCTTCACCAGTTTAGCAAAATTTTCTGTCATAATTTCTTCAAGTGGGTTCTCTATCCTTGCTTACTTTTCCTCCCTCTAGTACACCTATGATATGAATGTTGTTCCATTTCATGTTGTTTCATTTCATGTTGTTCCAGAGTTCCCTTAAACTGCCATACTTATTAAGTTTTCTTTTTCTTTTGCTGCTCTGATTAAGTGATTTTTCCCTACATTGGCTTCTAATTCACTATTCAATCCTCAGATTCTTCTAACCTACTGTTAATCCTCTCAGTGTAGTCTTTATTTCTGCTATTTTATCCCCTATTTCCCATTGGTTGTTTTCATGGTTTCCATGTCCTTTTACATTTGTTGAGCATTCCAAAAACCATCTATCTCTATAAAAAACTAATATGCTAAGGGTCCTTTCAACCTTCCGACTGATTGCTATGATGTACACTGACCACAAGGGGGCAAATGCTCAATGCAGGAGCTGCCGTGACATGCACAGAGAAACGGCACCACAGACCTGGCACCCAGAAAGCAACACTAGGCTTCTCCCAAGGGGGACACAGATCCCACCACCACCCTGGAGCAACAGTCCACCAAATCACAGACCACGCTGCTTAGACCTCATGGTACAAAATGCAGCCCATAGCCCATAGCCCAGCCCAACCCAGAAATGGTTGATGTGGGTTCTGGGTAATGACATCACATAGCAATGCCTGATTTACTCTCCTTAGCAAATAGCCTCCTTGGAGTTCCAAGAATATAGGTAAAAACATTTCACACTTTAACCAAATGTCTGTGAAGAATTTTCCCATTTTATCCTCACATAAGTCCTGGAGTAGGTAGGTGGGAGACTCAGTGGAATCTTATTTTCTTTTCATTAGACAGAAAGTGGAGATTTAGAAATTTGACCCCAACTGAAAAAAAAGTAAGAAATGGTGTACCTTGAAAATGACTTCAAGTTTTCTGAGAATGAAGTCAAACACTGCTGCAGTTAAATATTTTACCCTTTGTTCTCCCTGTTTAATCTACAATAATAATGTACTTTGTGTTGATATTTATTGCTGTGTTGCTGACAATTACCTGAAAAGGAAGTTGGGGTGCTTTACTGGGCTGGAAAAAGTTTAGCTAAGTCAGAAAGCAAGTCTAGTAAAGCAAGTTTATTCTATATCTATAAAAGGCATGCATGATACATATAAAGTTCTCCCTGGTGCCAATTGTACATGTTGTTTCTATCATTGTCGATAGTGAATTTGGTTGACACTATTATAGAGAAAGGGCGAATAGCAAATTTAAAATATTTCTTCTAATTAATTTCTTTTCAATTTGCATGAATTCGTGTTTCAGACTAGTTAGTTTATACTTTGATAAACTGCTTGCTTCCATTTCATTTAGCTCTCTGGAGTTTCCTCTTGTTCCTTCTTTTGAAGCCTGTTGCTTTGTTTCTGCATGTTTGTTGTTTCTTTGTGTTTGTTCCTTTGAATTTATAAGACTTTTATATCTCTCAGTCTTGGTGAAGTCATCTTCTTGTGAGACCTGGTCATGTAATATCTTTATCTTTGGAGTTGCGTGCTCTAGGAATGTTTCTTGTATGAGTTACATGGGGCCTCCTGTTGTATTTGACTCTTGGTTGCTTTTGTCCCACTCAAGGGTGGACTTAGTCTTTAGGATTGCTGACATTGAGGCTCCACCACAACCAAGTTGTACCAACTATTATACTGGTGCTTTGAATTGCTATTTGGGGAGTTTTCTGAGTTTTGCTCTGGCATTGGTGAATCTGGTCCCTTGGTATGCTCATCCGGGGCCTCCAGGGAGGTTTGCTAGAGCAAGCCAATGTGAGTCACTGTCTCTGCCTGGCCCTACACAATCTGAATGATCTATGCAACCCTCCATAGTTCAGAGCCTT
This sequence comes from Lasiurus cinereus, assembly GCA_011751065.1. Lineage (NCBI taxonomy): Eukaryota > Metazoa > Chordata > Mammalia > Chiroptera > Vespertilionidae > Lasiurus > Lasiurus cinereus. The sequence continues at coordinate 70,287,018 of JAAGEH010000307.1, forward strand.
GGTCTGCCTCAAGTCTTTCACCTTGAATCTGCCTGTTCTGAACTGCTCTCCTTGTCCTATTGGAATTGAATTCTGTGGGGGTATCTGGGTCTTGATCAAGAGGTTTTAAACAGATTTGCATTGGAAGTAGTTCCTGTAGCTTGTAGGAGGGCGAGCAGGCTCTCATTCTCCTTCCAATGCCTCAGCTTTGCTTGGCTTGCTGGCACTCCCTCACCACCACCTCAAGCAGGAGAAGATTTTAAAAATTAGAAAATAATAAACCACAATTAGGACTCAAAGCTTTCATCATGACCAGATCCTGCTGAGTGAGGTCTTGGCTCTGTCTCTGACCAGGCCAAATGTCCAAGTTCATGTGCCAATAGATCCAGCCACAAGGGTACATATTTCCAGCCCAGAGCTATTATCCTTTGCTTTGGATTGTCTCATGGTGGGCAGAACCAGCCCTTCCATAGGTGGGGAAGGGATGCTTCCCCTGCACTGGAGGTAGTCAGTACCAAGCTTCTTTCCTGGACCCCATTTTCCAGTCCCAGGCCTGCTATCCAAGAAAAGTACTTCCTCGAAATAAATGGTCCCTCAGATTCACTGCTAGGGTATGCTGATAAGACCCCTCAATTGGCTCTGAATTTTGCCACATGACTCCCCTCACATACAGAGATCAGGTTGAAGTTCCAAGGCTGGATGATGGCAGGACACCTATGGTCCCTCTGCTGAGTCTCAGCCTCACTATGCCCTTTGCTGCACTCTCACCATGGCCTCTACAGCCAGTGCTGTCCTGGCTGCTTCTCTCCTCCCCATCACTCCTGGCTCGGTGGCTAAACCGAAACTTTCTCCGGTTCATGATTCCAGTAGTGCTAGGGGGCTGGGTAGATGACAGCCCCTTCCTGGAAAATACTGCAATCCCCATACCCTGACATCTGGTGGCCTGGAGGGTGGCAGTAGCAAGGCTTGGCATAGTTTTGTAGCTGCTCACAAGGAATTCTTCCTGAGAAGGATCCTCAGCCTTGCTTTTTAATTCATCCCAAGTATTATTATTGACTCTCAGTCTTAAAATTTTTTTCTTTACTTTTTGCACAGCCTTTGCCTAGGTCAGACTATTGTATTTTCTAAAATATATTATCCTATTTTCTTTTGTTTTGTTCTTTTAAAAAAACTTTATTGTTGAAAGTATTAGATATGTCCCCTTTCTCCCCCATCGATGCTTCCAACTCACCCCTGTCCCTCACCCCAGGTCCTCACTACCCCACTGCCTGCCTCCATGGGTTATACCTATATGCATACAAGGTCTTTAGTTGATTACCTATCACTCACTCTCCCTCCCCCACCTTCCCTTTGAGATTCAACACTCTATTCCATACTTCGCTATCTCTGGATCCACTCTGTTCATCAGTTTATTTTGTTCGTTAGATTCCACATATGAGTGAGATCGTATGATACCTGTCTTTCTCTGACTGATTTATTTCACTTAGTATGATATTCTCCATGTAATCTCAAAGGGTAAAAGATTATTCTTTTCTACTGCTGCATAGTATTCCACGGTATAAATTTACCACAGCTTTTTTATCCACTCATCTACTGATGGGGACTTGAGCTGTTTAGAAATCTTAGCTATTGTAAATTGTGCTGCTATGAATAAAGGGGTGATTACATTCTTTCTTATTGTTGTTTTGGGTTTCTTAGGATATAGTCCTAGAAGTGGGATCACTGGGTCAAATGGCAGTTCTATATTTATTTTTTTTAGAAAATTCTATACTGTTTTCCATAATGGCTGCACCAGTGTTCATTCCCACCATCAATGTATTAGAGTCCCCTTTTCTCCACATCTTCACCAGCACTTGTCATTTGTTGATGGTAGCCATTCTGACATGTGCAAAGCAATATCTCATTGTTATTTTATATTTCCCTGATGATGAGTGACCTGGAGTATTCTTTCATATGTCTTTTGGCCTTCTGTATGTCCACTTTGGAGAAGTGTCTATTCATGCCCTTTGCTCATTTTTTTAATTGGATTGTTTGTCTTTCTTTTGTTAAGTTATATGAGTTCGTTCTATATTTTGGTGTATCAGATATATCAATGCCAAATAGTGGGCTCCATTTTGTTTTATTGATTAAATCATCAATATGCTATTATGCCATCATATTTCTAACTGAAAATCTTCAATGGTTGTCTCACATGTAAGAATGAAAGTCAAAACTGCTGGGCATAACAAACAAGGTCTTCCAAATCTTAGACTTCATCCATTTACCATTTCAACCTGAACTCCAATTAACCTCCCAAATAAGCTTAGCATCAAATCACTGAGCAGTCCCCAATATTCTGTCCTTTTTAACCTTGCCTATTTTTATGTACCTTTTTTCTTCTACTTAGAAATCTTTTTTCCCTTTCTCTGCCCTGTGATCCCCATTTAATTCTCATCACTCAATTAGAAGAAGGATCTTAAGCTACAAGAAAAGTCTTACATCTGGGTTCAGGGGAATCTCACTCTTTATGTCCACTTCCTCTTCCTCTTTGATGAGATGGACAAGCTGGCCTCAGGCCTGATGCAGATTCTGGGACCTTTCCTTGGCTTCTCCTGGGTTGTGTATAGGACCAACTGCAGAAAAGGAATCTTCCTTTTTATTAGCAACATTGGTGATGAGCAGGTGGTTCTTGGAGTCATGGCACAGCCACTGGAACCGCTAGACCTGTCTACAGAAACTAGAGCCAGTCTAGTTATCTTTGAAACTGCTTATCATCATTCACATTCATGTGGGCTGTGCTGGATGATCCACATGAAGGAAGAGCACCTCATAGATGCCCTGGTGGACTTCCTACCACTCCAGTGGCACTGTGAGCTCAAGAAGCTGGCCTAGGATGGCCTGGATCCAAGGCACAAGGTTAACTTCTTTTCCCCAACAATTTAATGAAAGTGACTGGTTCATAGTTGTCAAACCTAGTGAGTGAATAGACAGATTTCCAAATTTTGTATTTATAATTCAGATGAAGGCAACAAGAATATCACAAGAGTATTTATTCATTTATAGAGCAGAGTTTTTGTCTATGAGTGTGATGGTTCTGGACACTGTAGTGAGAAGAAGGAGTGGGTAATCCATGGGCCATATGAAATTTCAAAAGGCAAAAGAAAGCTTTTCTTTCAAAATGTATAGAGTGTTCCAAAAACTGTATACATACATTATAAATAATTATAAAGGAGTGTTTATTAAAATACATTTTATTTTCACAACCAAGTTATCAGCTGTTAAAGTGTGTATACATTATTAATTATATTATGATTAATTTCTAAGAATTGAGCACAGACATAAGAAAGTCATTCCAGGAAATTTTTAAAAAATTGTTTTAATCTTCACCCAAAGATATGTTCTTACTGATTTTCAGTGAAAGAGGAATAGAAAAGAGAGAGAAAGAAACTTCAATGTGAGAGAGAAACATCAATTGATTTTTCTTGCCTTCTGTATGCACCCCAACTAGGGGTTGAACCTGCAACCTAGGTATGTAACCAGACCAGGAATGGAACCCACAACCTTTTGGTGTACAGGATGATGCTCCAATCAACCAAACCATTTGGCTAGGACTCCAGGATATTTTTATAAAATCTATGGGACGAGTATATATGGAAGGCATTAAAATTTGGCAATATTAGTTAAATGTTCTTAGTTTTTACAAATAAGCAGTTTTATACATCCTAATTATGTTTTTCCTTCCTTAACAAAACAGGCTGGTCCACTATAAGAAAAGGGAAATTACATAATAAACCTATATCTGGTGATATTTTTACCATAAATTTTCTTTTCTATCCTCACCTGCATATCTCTCTACACAAACAATATAAATTAGGAAAGAACATATTTAGTGCTAGAACCACATAGAAGTATGGAGGTAAAACTTTATGTAGATTCTTTTCCTATTTTATCTATATTAGCACATATTTTAATAAATGGGAAGTATATAGTTTTCAAAAAATTAGAAAATATAATTTTTCAAAAATTATATTAAAAATGGTAATCATCACCCAAATTTATCATGAAGCATTTTACATGGTAGCTGCATTATTCATTTTTTCTATTATAGTACATAAAAGCAATTATCCCATATTAGTTAGGTTTCAGGATAAGTTGAAAAACTTATTTTACAATACCACTTTAATTATAATATTGAAAGTTATTTGTTATAATTTTTAATAATAATTTATCTTTGCAACTGCTTATCATCATTCACATAAAGGTGTGAAGGAGAATGTATGAATTTTAAAAATTTATAGTAAAGATATTTTCATGAGTGGATATCTGATATGACTATAAAAGCCAGTAATATGTATTTTCCATTGAAATCAATGAGAAACTTGATATGCCTCCACTGGACCCTCTTCATTGCAATTGCTGGTTAAGTGTAAAGTATGTCATACACCTCAACTCCATGGTATG